>VYZP01041274.1:217-12574 GCA_013400635.1 Hypocryptadius cinnamomeus
TGATTGTACCTTCTTGATGCACATATGAAAAAGAACTTGTTTAATCGACTTTTGAAATTACTTTTGAATTTAATTAATTTGCTAAGTTCTCTGTGGCAGTGTTTACATGAGGCAAACTGTGCACACATACAGTGTTGTTTCTTCTCAACGTCACAGGGGTTTATCTATTATTTGTG
The DNA here is from genome assembly GCA_013400635.1 of Hypocryptadius cinnamomeus. Lineage (NCBI taxonomy): Eukaryota > Metazoa > Chordata > Aves > Passeriformes > Zosteropidae > Hypocryptadius > Hypocryptadius cinnamomeus. The sequence goes on from VYZP01041274.1 coordinate 394, forward strand.
CAATGCTATGAGATTTGGTACAACTGATAAAAAAAGGAAAATTGAGGTCTGATTGACTATCTTACACTGAAGGGGAGAAAAAGGATTCCAGAGCATTTTCCCTTTTTCCTGCTAGCAGTTGAGACTAGACTGTCAAGATGAATGATTTTTTTAAAATATACCTTTAACATTTCATTAGTTTTTTTTTTTTTACAGATTCTGGATGTTGAATACAAAAACATTAGGCTGTTTTTCTCTGTTACCCTTCACTGGTAGCTTTTCTTCTTGGATTCACAGGGATATGCAGGACGTGAATAACACTGACAGTTTCTGGCAGGTGATTTTATGCCCTGTTCTTAGATACTTCCAATAAGGGACGTTTCAATATATTGATGGCTGTTCCTATGCTTAGCTCTCCTTGTAGCTAGACTTTTTCCTAATATATATTCCCCTACTTCCTAGGTACAGATTATTCATTTATTTACTGCGCTGTTCTTAAGAGATCTAGGAAAGAATTCATTACTCTCTTTAGTTACTCCATGTCTTATTTTCATTTTTGAGATTACACTTCACCTTTTTACATATAATCTCAACAGCATTTTCATTTACATTGGGCAAATACTTTGGAAGCTGCAATGGAAATTGATGTGGGATGATGAAGGGATGACTGTGTTGACTATTAATAAGGACATGTACAAAAAGTAATTTAGGAACAAACTTACTGGTGTAGTGAGATTTTCTGGGGTTTATATAGTTAAGGGCACTTAAATTTTAGCCCTTCAGATTTCTTATTTTCCTAGGCCACCACTGTGAGTTTTCCCTTTCCCTGTTTTGAAATCTCCTGTGAGATGCTTGAACTGCCATTCTTCAGTGCTTTAAAACATTCACAATTGGAAATGGCACTGTCTTTCAGAAATAGAATAAGCATGAAAATGGTATTCAGACCCTGCTCTCTCACTACACTTTCTTGACTAAAATTAAATTTGCTGATACATACATTTTTCTATCTCTTTAGAGACAGTAGGTTCAGAATTGCTAAATTATAGCATAGCAGAGTTTTACAACAGCCTCACAAAGCAGAGGGACATGGCATAGCCCAGGGGAATGATAATTGCATAGACTTTTTAATCTTTTGCATACTTGTTAAACTGATTATAATTAGATTAATAAGTAATCCAACCTGTCAGGTTTACCCAGCACCCAATTTCAAGCCATTTAACATCTACAAGAAGATTGAGGTTTTCTCATACTTTCTTAGGATTGTCAGAGGCGTCGCGTTGTATTGGTACTTCATTGGTTACGTATGCATGGACTTCCTGCCAGCATGAAAAATTTAATCAATTTGACATTTAGCTTTATGTGAAAATGTATGCTGCTGGCATCCATTTTTCTTAAATATATGTAGAAAGGGAAATAAAATGCTTATGTTTGAGAAGGGAAAACTAGAATGAAAGGTGATAAAAGTGAAAAAATCAAATCCATTCAACAATACAAATGAATGCTTTTATTCCAAATTGACCCAGCTCCAGTAGAGAGTGACAAAAATGCATTACTGTTGGAAAGATATTTGCTCCCTCTGTAGCTAACTCCTGTTCATCATTGTAGCTTAAATCCTGATCTATAAATTGATATTCTTAGTGCTTGGACTGATGACTTATTCGCAAAATCCATATGCAAGAAACTGGTGGGACTCAGAGGAAAAGCGTTGCTGGACAATAGTCTGAGTTGTGTCCTCATTTTTATTGCACCTCTGCAAACTCTCTGTGGTGGGTTGACCTTGGCTGGCTACCAGATGCCCACCCAGCCACTCTCGTTCCTACTCCTCAACAGGAGAGGGGAAGAAAGTAAGACTGGAAAAGTTTGTGGGTTGAGATAAAGCCAGGGAGACCAGTTAGAGGTTGCTCTCACAGGCAAATAAGACTTGACTTGGGGAAAGTTTATTTGATTTATAGCTAATTAAAATAGATTTAGGTGGCAAGAAATAAAGACAAAGGCTAAAATACCTTCCCCTGCTTTACTTTTTCCTAGCAACTTTACTGCTTCATTCCTGACTCTTCTTCATCCTCCCCACCTCACATGGTGCAGGGGGGACGGGGAGTGAGGGTTTTTGGTGGGTCTAGCTCCTCTAGACTGCCCCTTTCTCCTTATACTTTTTCCTTGCTCCTGCATGATCCATACCATGGGGCTGCAGTCCTTTAGGATAGACCTCCTCCATCATGGTCTCTCCACAGGTAGCAGCACTTCAGGAAATGTCAACCTGCCCTGGACTGGAATCCTCCACATACTGCAGTGTGAATAGCTGCTCTGGTGTGATCCTCTCCATGAGCTCCAGGGAAATACCAAATCTATCATGATCTCTTCCAAAACTCACAGGCTGCAGGAAAATATCTCCTGCAGCTCCTGGGATGCTTCTTTCTCCTTCACTGACTTTGGTGTTTGTAGGATTCTTTCTCACACTTTTTTCCTCATTCTTCAAAGTCTGCACAATACTTTCCTTTTCTAAAATATGCTTCTCTGATGGGCTCAGCTATGTTCTGTTGTGGGTCTGTTGCAATCAGCAGGAACTGTCTGTGTCCAGAAAGAGGCAGCCCCAGGCCTTCCACAGAGACCACCACTGTAGCCACCCTGCTCCCATCACCTTACCACCTAAGCCAAATATTTGTTTCTGTCAGGGAGTTGCTGCACGGGTAAATGGGAGCAGTATGTTCTGGTAGTACGGACAGTGGAAACTGCAGAAGATTCCCTCAAGGTTTGTTCTTTGGAAAAAACTGGTTTCAGATAGGAGTGATATTGTCCTTCAGTGGAAGGTAAAATTCATTCTCATTACTTACTTGTTCTTGTCTGACACTGAAGAAGCTCTTTGGGAAGAGACAAGAGGCATAGGTTCTCCTTAGTTCTGATGATTTACAGTGCCACCAGCACCACCACTATGTGAAGACTCTCATCATTGGAAAGCTCTTTCTAAAAAGATACCTTAACTCAGACCACACTGATTTCTTAATTTCTACCATGTTCCAATTTAGGCTGCTTAATTTTTTTGTTTTCCCTAAACTATAGTTTTCTAATGAAAAACATTATAAAACAGTGCCTTTTTGTTTTCTCATAACAACTGTGTTCCAGATTAAGTAGCTGGGGTATTTCAAGAGCTATTAATTTGTATGTTTCAATTATAACTGATACAGCAGAGTTACATAGATTTTTTTGGAAGCTTACTGAAGATCATTATTTTGAGCACTAGATGGGAATATATGACAAGTGGTACAGAAATTGTGGAACCCTTTTGGTATGACATACTTCCCAAAGCTGCTGCCAGGGATGGCAAAACAGTGGTCAGATACAATTCCCTCTGATACATACTGCTGACATTTCCCCTCCCACCAACAGAGACAACTCAGTATTTTTTTACTATTATGAAGTTTTGCTCTCTTTTACTAACATTACATTTGGGAAGCAAACAGTGCCTTTATTCCTTATGCAGATTTGTAACCTAACATACCCCTCCCTTCTCACCACCCCACTCAGGGAAAGGGGCAACTGGGAGGAATCAATGCTACTTTTCTTCTAACAGCACATCCAATCTCCTTTGTTTAGTGTGTATTGCCCTTTCTGCCTTTACCTGTCTCTCATACTCCATGTAATGCCTTGCTGCTGATGACTGCATTTGCAGCAGACAGCTGAGATGTTGCTGAAGTCAGCAGCACTAATGCTGCATTAGAGAATCCTCTTCAGGGAAAACAGTGTTAGATTCAACCCAGAGGGGTGTTGCTGCAGTGAAAGGCTATGCTTAGAGGCACTCTGTGTTTTCCTAACAAACAATATGTCAAGCTTTGCTTTCATGAACAGTAAATGCAACAGTAATGCTTCTCACTTGAGTGGCAGCTCTCAGCAAAATGCTGTAGAAGCAGTAGGGTGAAATTCCCCTTGTATGGCAAGCTTGCAATGACTTCCACTGCTCAATTTGTGTGCCTTGGGGATAGGCAGAAGGACCAGGGCCAAAGTGGTGTAAAACATGTCAGCACTGATAACAGTTTTCTTGATCCGTGACTGCATGAATCCTGTGGTCCCCAGACAGCAATTCTTATTATTCTTATTCCTCAATCCAGAAAAAATGCCACAGGGACACTAGTGTTCTGTCCCATATGTAACCATAGCCTGCAGGCAGGATTTTTCTCCCATTTCTTGATCACAGCTGTAATGTCACCTGTTAATTAGCCCACATCATGCAAATATGCTGCACAAAAACAAAGGCAAACATGACCATTGTCTACTGGGATTTTTGTTCTAAAAGCCAGACTTTCTAAACCAGCATCAGATTTTTGAATGCCCAGTTATAAAAATTCAACATTCATTGTGCTGATTAAATAGATGCTCTCTACAAAACCTGTTAAAAACCACAACAGAAAGAGATGAATAAGGGGGAGTGGAATAATAAGCAAATCAGGTAGTGGAAATTATTTGCCTCAAAACACAAAATTTTGATGGTTTAATGATTTTTTGGTAACACATGGACAGAAACTTCAGTGTTTCAATACTTTCACCTGCTTCCTGTTAGATCATCCAATTCCCTTCATTCATAGGTCTGCATGCATTTTCTGTTTGTGACATAATCTTGAGAAGTTTCTATTGGTAATAACTTCATACACTGATTGCCTCCACTATTTCTCTAACATACCTCTTATACTTGCTATGACTTCCAGGCACAGCCCTGCTATACTAACTCCAAAAAATTGTATTTCTGTATTAGTTCAGGAAGGAATACTGGCTTATTAAGTAGTGCAACAGGAAGGATGTAGAAGTGCCAATAAACCAAGTAGGATCTTGTAAAAGCTGTAGGGAAGACTATTTGCTCCTGAATTTTCTCAGTGAAACTGGATTATATTGTGAGATTACTTTATAATTCTAACTAAATTTCTAATTTAATATAGACATAAGAAAGGCTTAATGGGAAATTTTGGATGTTTGACTATGAACATGTCTGAAGAATGCGTAATTTTCTTTCTTTAAAGAAACTTCCAGTTGTATTATGAGGATTTTGGGAAAAAATGTTGGTACATGCCTTTAGACAACATCAACAAACCTTTTTACTGGAGCTGAAATTATTTTGTTTCCTTCCTTCGATGGCACCACTAAAATGGGAGATGAAATGTCCAGTTTCATTTTTGATCAACTCATGTTTCAAGCTTAAAGCCTGTTGCTGAGTTTATGAATGTACAAGTGCATATGGCCTCTATGTAATTCTGTGTTGAATCCTGTGAAAACAGCATTTTTATTAGATGTGTCTATTATTCTCTCATTAAAATGCACATTCATTGCTGTGCTCCTGTGTAACACAGGAATGTGGAAGAAAATGAGGTACTAAATAAGACACTATTAAACCTGACTTGCATTTTTTTCACAATAGAAATTGTGACACCAATAACACAGAGAAGGGTGTGTTTATTAAAAAAAAAAAAATTGGTTTAAACTATTTAAGAAACTCTCCTCCAAAACCAGGTTTCTTTATATCGCCTATGTTCTTAGCATATTGAATAAGATAGTTGCCAGGCTAAAGGTCACTGGGGCAAAGTCACATTTTGATGTTTTCACAATCAAAAGTCAGCTGAACACAGGCTGTCACTGAAGACTGAGGTAAAAAATTTGTTGAGTACCCCAGCTTTCTCTTCATCTGTTGTTACTAGTTTGCCAATGTTGTTTATCAGGGGGCTTGTTTGACTTTACTCTTCTAGTTAACATACCAGTAGAAACCCTTCTTGTTGTTATTGGTGTCCCTTGTGAGGTTCAGTTTCAGCTTTGCCTCAGCCTTCCTCACCCCATCCCTTCATCTCTGTACTCTTCCCAGCTTACATGTCCTTGTCTCCACTGTCTGTGCATTTGTCTCTTTACCTTTAGTTTGACCAGCAGTTCCCTACTCTGTCTCAGCTACACCAGTCTCTTGCCTTCCTTGTCCAATTTCTTGCTCCTGGGGATTGCCAGGCTGTCTTCCTAGAGGAATTATTCCTTTCAGATATTTCCCTGGTGTTCCCCTGTGGCTCCTGTTAGGACTCCCTGGCTCATCTCCCTGAGACTGCAGGTGTGGTCCAGGATGGCTAGCACAGTTCAGAGTCACTGCAAGGAGCCCTCATTAGCACCCTGTCCCTCCATCTCTCTATTTTCAATTTTCAATCTGTCTATTTTCTATTTTCATATCTTCTCCCATTTGCCAGGGACAAGCCTCATATTGCCCCTCTATCCCTCACATCTAGTTCAAAGCCTTGCCAGTGAGCCAGCTAGTTCCTGAGCAAAGACTCTCTTCCACCACTGAGAAGGGTGAATCCCATCTGATGCCAGCATGCCTGGGGTTGTGTAGAACCATTCCATTGTCAAAACCCCCCAAATTTTGATGATGATACCAGCGGTGAAGCCACAGACTCAGTTTGTCCATTTCTTCCCATGTTGCTGCCTTCAACTGTAACTAGAGAGGAGACTATAACCCCCACCCCAGATTCCCTTAGCAAACATCTGAAGGCCCTGAAGTCCTTTTTCATCACCTTTGGGCTATGTGCTGCTGTTTCCTTGGCCCCTTCTGTGGCAGACCAGGACGGGCAGCAGTGTGAGGGCCATGCCAGGCTGGGAGGTGCCCTGGTGATGGCCGTGCCCCAGGCCCCAGGGGCAGCACACCCTGCCGTGGGCTAGGCCTGGTCAGCACTCTGGGCCCTCTGCTCTCCGCAGCAGGGAATTGCCTACAACTTTAACCTGTACAGCTGTACTGTAACCCTTTAAGCTGTACTCATCTTGATGATGAGTGAGAGTTTTGCTTCCTCAGTTCCCATCAATATTAGCAGAAATCTGAGGTATTTAAGCTCCTCACACGTGAACCCTGGCAATGATGTTCACCGAACAAGAGCAGGTAATGTGGTGATCTCAGATGTGAACAGCTGTATAGATCCTAACATTGCAATTTCAATTGTAACATTAATATCTTCAGTTGTTTCATTTTGAAGGTTGTCAAAAAAATCAGGAATTTACCTTTCTTTGCTCTCTGGCATCCTTTTACTGGGATAAGGCCTGTTTTGAATCACTGGAGCATTCCTTTGAGGGTTCTTGTACCTATGAGATTAGCTGTCAGCTAATGTAGTGCATGCATGTGAATGGATATCTATCATTGCTTTCACTGAGGCTAATTAAGTCTTCTTTGATATGATTTAGCAAACATATGGATGGGGCACTGTTTGGGGAAAAGCCTGTTCTGACAGCAGCTTGTTTTGAAAAAACATGAACAAATGAAGTAGGGATTGTTCTGCATTTATTGTAAACATGTCCTCTTCTCTTTTGCTCTATGTTTGTCCTAGACTGTGGTCTAAACCATCTCTACAAACGCAAGAATTTATGTAGTCCTTTATTTTTTTAAGCTTTAAGGTATACACCTCTGCACATTGTTTAATTGCTAGTGTAGTTCATCCTTTGATTTTAGTAAAACTGCCTGTTAAGTTTCTGGAATTTTATGTAGCTCTTATTTTCAGAAATTGACTCTCCCAGGGAACTTGTAGAAAAGTAAGCACTACTTTCTCTTTTTGCAGTTGATGACACCATGATTTCAAGGCAAATGGCAGCACTTTTGTGAGAGTACAGGTTCACAGAAACAGTGTTCCAATTAGAAATCAGGATTTATGACTTTTTACTATGTGCTGAAGTCACGGACCCCACTGTCTTGTAAAGAGTGGGATAGCTCCTAGACAGAGTATCTACAATGTTCTTCCAATACCTAACTCCTGCTTACAATCTCTGCAGTATTGACTGCAGTTGTGTCTTGTGCACTGGCTTTGTAAGAAGACCATTTCTGTTACACATCAGTTGCTTAACTAGCTGCTTTAGTACAGTCTTCCTGTGAATTTATTTATATAATATGAAATACTTTAGGATCAACAGTCCTACATTCACTTAGGATAGCTGTTACTAATAGAAGAAAATGAAAAACTAAGACAGTTCTTCTCTTCTTTTTAGAGATAAGCAAGCTAAGCACAGTAATCCACTAAGCTGTTTAAGTGACAAAATATTTATAAGAACGTTTTATGTTCTCTACTGTGAACTTCCCATCTTGTTCTTAAATTAGTACAACACATTTTCCTTAGAAGACAGAATCAAACAGGCCATGATTTTACTGTAAGGCTGCTACTAACACTTCACCAGAAACACTATTTGAATAAGAAAAACCATTTGTACTAGTAGACAGGAAAAGAAAACTCACAAACACTGTTTTAATGGTACCAGCTCTTTACTTCCATCTTCTTGACTTATTTGTGTCATATCAAAGGCAGGCATTGCTTTCCACTGAGAGGCTCACCCAGTCTACACTGGACTATGCCAGTTGTGGTAAGGTATCCTGTTTCAAAAAATTGTGACATTGTCACATGAACTCTGCTCTCTTCTTACCATGTGAGCCTTGGGTCCTGATGCTGAGTAATCTGAAGTGTGAAAAATCAGCCCTCAGGCTCGCAGCTTTTGTGTTGGTTTACAATTTACACAGTAGCTATGGACTCTAGCTAATTCAAATTGTATGAATTTTATGGAATCTAAGGAAGCTATGTTACACTGAGTTCCATCAGCTGAGCCACTTCTGTGAGTACACAAATTTAGTTCAGTAAGGAGATGCTGTGACTCAGGCTTAAGATACTTGTCTATAGAGAAAGGGTAGTTCTAGCTGCTTCATACAACCTCAATATTTTATGTTTCTTCCGCATACTTTTCTGGTGTTTCCTGTTGAAATTTGCTACAATAATTATTACATAATACATATTACATTAATAATTTGCTACAATAATTTATTACAATAATACTTTCAGGAGACTTAGAGAATAAATATACTGACATCTTACAAAAAGTGTGACTTTTTTCTAATACTGTCGGTCTTCTTCCTATTGTCACATAAAGTTCTTAATGGTCACATGAAATACATCTGGAGGTAAGAGAAAATACCCTTTTAAGTTTGATATCACCCCATCCTGGTTAATAAGTGTTGGAAACCATAAAGACATTTTGATGGTCAAACTGAACAGCTGTGCCACAGGGTGTTGCAAAACAAACGAAAAAGGAATCAACCACAAAGGCTTTTGCCCTGATACTGGATCCTTTCTAATCTATTTGGTATCTGGAACCTCTAAATCATATATGAAATGAAATATTAACTGTAAGTATAAAGCAGCTATTGATTTCTGTACTTTGTTGATTATCAAGTAAGCTGGAAGCTCTATCCTCCATGCAATGCTTCAGAGTTGTATTGCTTGTAGGAAAACATGACTGTAGTAAATGCCCAAGTTCTGAAATTATTCAGTATCATAAAATGGTTTCTGTTGGGAAAGAGTTGTGGCCCACTTCAGAATCAAGGTATAATCATGTTGTATGTTTAAATTTTAGAGCATGGGGTTACACTCCCACTCTGATGGGATGTTGTAAATCTTTCTGCTTTAATTTCTAAGTAAAACAGCACAGAAACATTGTGAATAAGTTCAGAGAATGCACCTAAAGTAGCTGTAGTTTAACTGTAATCTGATTTAGGTCTGATATGCAAAAAATTAATCTGGTTTCAAAGAAATAACGGGCCAGTGGCAGCTGCACCATGGTAAGATTACACAGGAATTTGGTTTAAAATGGATTCAGCATCTTCAAATCCTACATGTGGTACTACTATATCAGTGGATGCTGAGGAACCTGGCCTCATCTTGCCACTAGTAACACTAGCAACACAGAGTGGGGAAGTGTGATGATGGAACACCTGAAATATTTGGAGGTGAGCCAGTTTTGATTTACATGCCTTGGTAGCTTGACACAATGGTCAGGCTATTAAGTCCAGCTGGAGGTCAGGACTGGTTAGCTCTGATGTATTGTAAAGGTCACCTGGGCTATACAGTGTCTCAGTCCCAAGGTGAGAGGTCCACAGTTGCTCTTGGTGTGTAACTTTGACCTCAGACATGTCATATACTCTGGCTGACATATGATTTATACTAAACTTTGTGAAGCTTCCAGGCTTTAAGGTAATTTTCACGAGTGATTGTTTTGTGAATCCAGGTAAATGGCTTGGGCCTGTTTATGTTAGTGAGCCAAACAGCACTGTGGTTTGCAAAGCATTTTCTGTTTCTGTCAATACCAGGTCAGGTGGTGATCAGTGTACATTAGCAGTTCAATTTCTTAGCACTATGAATACTGTTAGTATTATGATTAAAGATATAAATCACTGACAGGGTCCTTCACCAAACACCACCATGTGTAATTTATATGCTAGCTGGTCAGAATTTCCATGTTCATTTTGCATAAATGATTTTTTGCATATTTCTGAACTTTTTGCACATGTAACTGGCCTGTCCAGTTCTGGAGGCAATGGGTGAAGTTCTAGAGGTAATGGGAAAAGCAAACCGTTCAGGTGTCCATTGATTATGGATGGACAAAGAAGACATGGAACTTTCCATATGAGAAGACAGTGAACCTCACCATATCTATGTGAAGAACATGATTTATGTAAAAGTCTTGAAAAATGTTATTTAAAAATTTTTTAATGTAAATCAAGGTCATACCCTAAGAGACTTGATTTTGAATAAGTTTTTTTGCTTTGTGTTTCAGTGGCTGTTCCCTCAGCAGTGCCAGCTGGGCCTGAGCCCAAAACTGTTGGGCACTACCCATCTCCCCCATTCGCCGCTTCCTCCCGAGCCACTATTGTTGCTGCCATGGAATCCCCTTCTCAAGGCCGGCAGAAAGTCATGGATTGGAGAGCAGTGGTGGCCATCTTTATTGTGGTGGTAGTTTACCTGGTGGCGGGAGGACTCGTCTTCCGTGCCCTGGAGCAGCCCTTTGAAAACAGGCAGAAGAACACCATCGTGGCAGAGAAGGCTGATTTTCTTCGGGAGCACATTTGTGTCACCGAGCTAGAGCTGGAGACACTTATTCAGGTAGGCCATGTGAAGAAGAAGGTACTTCTTGGAAGTTAGGAGAAACAGCTCAGTTGTTTATTGACCAGCTGAGTTGGTGGGGAGCAAAATTGTTCACAGAGGCCTTGGAATGGGCAGTATGAAGAGCAGACTCTTTCCCTGTCATTTTAAGGTCTGAGAAGCAGAAACTACGTGTCCAAAATATTGTAAATATAGAACCATAGAATCATAGAATAGGCTTGGGTTGGAAGGGACCCATCAGGATCACAGAGTCCAACTCCTGACCCTATGCAGGAGACCCTGAGTCAGACCATGTGCCTGAGAGCATTATCCAAATGCTTCTTGGACTCTGTCAGGCTTGGGGCTGTGACCACTGCTCTGGGGATCTTGTTTCAGTGCCCAGTGGTGGATGAAAAGCTTTCTCCTGATATCCAACCTATATCTCTCTCAACTCAGATTCAAGTCATTTCCTTGAGTCCTGTCACTGGTGATAAGATTGAAGAGGTCGGTACTTGTATTCACTAGAATTATGAAAGATGTGTGCAAAGAAAAGCAGAACCTAATATCTGGAAAAAAATTTTGAGAGAGATGACAGATTTGCAAGATTTATGCCCTCACCTCTACAAATTTTCAAGTGATCTTAGGTTCTTAATTCTTTCTTCAAAATTAAACACAGCAATCAGGAGGGCACATAAAACATGACAGGTGGGATTTTTGAAATAAATATTCAGCCAAGAATTCTGAACTTACAGGTTAGCTGTTGTAATTTTAAAATAAATTAAGGAGGATGAAGTATACAAATCAAAATAGAAAATAATTGTCATTTAAAAGCTTTGGGATTTTTTCATCTGATGTAGTATGAAAAGTTTTAGAATCAATTTTGAAGGAAATAATTATCGAGTAGGCAAGGATAAGTGGAAAATGTATTGACATGCAAGAAAAGTCTATCAAGGATAGATTTATCTATCCTTAATTGATTAAAACTCTAGACAAGGAAAGTACTATGGATATTACAAGACTTCAGTAGAGTGTCTTCTGGGATTCCATGTAGAAGGCTATCAGTTAGCCTGGAGAAAACAAAGATTAGATAAGAAATGTAACATACCTAAGGAATATATTCAAGCTTCAGCCTCGTATTTCAGATCTGAAATTGTGTCAGCCTTCCAAAAGCACAGTGTTTCCCTTTGGTGCGTTGCATCAGAGCTCTGTTGTTGCTTTCAGGCTGTTTGAAAGAACATGGAGCTTTCCCCTGAATTCTTGTGTCCATCCAGTCACCTGTGTTAAAAAACCCTTTCTGTAGGTGAATC
>VYZP01041277.1:0-25538 GCA_013400635.1 Hypocryptadius cinnamomeus
TTGCTCTGTTCTTCCAGGAGAATCACATTGTCAAGATGTATCAGCAAAAGGGAAAAAGATATAACACAGTTGGAAATTTCACAATTCCTTCCCCAAAAGGTGTGTGTGTAGGGATTAGGGTGCTTTGAATGAAGTCAACTGAGTTCTGCTGAGCCTGTGGCCACTTGCCCCGTGGCAGCTGTGCTCTCTGCAGGGAGTGCAAGTGGGGAAATCACGGTGAGAGTGCATGTCAGTGTGAAGTGATCCATTTCCAGAGAAAACAGGATTGTCCTTCTTTAGCTGGGTGGAATTTTAGGAGGTACAGGTGAGTGCATGTAGATCCTGCTTTGACCTTTCCTAGCAGTGTTGTGTTGCTGTTGGCATCTATTCCAAAACTTGTCTGCAGATTTTACAAGAGCTTTTGTTTAGAGTGCAAAGAGAGAATTGAATTATTAGGAAAAGGAAGGCCAGAGATGGAATTTGAGTAATGATGGGATGGTGACTTGATGGGCCACAGTGAGTGCAGCCCTAGTAGGCTCTGCCTTTCTTGACTCCTGGTCAGGTGTCCCAGGCTTATTTACAGTGACCACCTCCTGCTGCTGAACTCTGACATGCCCAGAGTGAGAACTGGGTGAGACAAAGGACTGTTAAAGAGTCACACAGATGATGGCCTGAGTGAACAGAACGGTCTTGGAGCAACTACAGCAAAGCTGCAGCTTGCTAACCAGAGGTGAGACCCTCTTCTCTAAAACCAGAATCTTCTCTCTTGTTTCTCTAAAACAAATCTCCAAGATTTGTGGAGTTTGTTTGATCTTGAGAAAGGAAAACACTGTTGTGTGTGACCAATTGTGAGATCTCTCACAGCTAACTGCTGTCTCAAAATCAAGTCCAACACACAGTCTTCCTGCAGGCATTCTGGAAGCTCTGGTGAACCTTTATTTATGTTGTTTCACAACAGCTGAGGTGACTGCCTAGCTAGACCATCCATCAAAAATAATGAACCTCTTAAGAAACCTCCTTATATTTTTGACCCATTTCTGAGGATCACCTTCTCTGATCTCAAGAACTGTCCCTTCCAACAAGGAAGTGATCAAGAAGAGGCAGGAGGCCTGCATGGATGAACAAGGAAAGAATTAAGCATAAAAAGTGTTCAAGAGGTGGAAGAAGGGACAGGTGTCCCAGGAGGAATTTAGAGATATTGTCAGAATATGCAGGTATGTTGTTATGAAAGGCAAGGCCCACCTGAAATGGAATTTACAGAAGGATATGAAGGTTCAGCAAGAAAGGTTTCTAAGGTAAATAAACAGCTAAAGGGTGACTAGGGAAAAGGCGGGGCCAAGGCAGGACACTTGGTGACAAAGGACATGGGAAAGCTGACAATGCCACCTTTGTCTCAGTCTTTACTGGCTGTATTTGCCTTTAGGAATTCCAGGCACTTGAGGCCATCGTAAGATGCAAGGCAAGGAGGATTTCCTGTCACTGGAGAAGGATCAGGTTAGGGAATATTTAAATAAACCAGACCCTGACAAGTCCCTGGAACCTGATGGGTGGCACTCACAAAAGCTGAGGGAACTGGTTGATGGAATTTGAGGACACTTAATAACCTTTGAAAGGGCATGGCAAGTAGAGGAAGGTTCTTGAGGAGAGGAAGAAAGCAAATGACACTTCTAACTTCAAGAATGGGAAGAAAGATGAGGAGATGGAAAATTAGAGGCTGGCCAGCCTCACCTGAGTCCCTGGAAGTGGTGGAGCAAATAGATCTGGAAGCTATTCCCTGACATATGAAGGTCAAACAGGCAGTCAGGAATAGTCACCACAGGTTTGTCACACTTGATCAACCTGCCAGCCTTCTCTGACTATGCAACTGGCTCAGTGGTGAGGAGAGAGCAGTGTTAATATCTAATCAAGATATTAGGTCTTTGGACTGGAAAGATACCTCAGCAACATTCTACTTGATATACTCAACTAAAAGGGCTAATTTGTAATATTTTTTTTGGCAGTTACATGTCAATTAATATGCCTCAGAGGAAAGATTAATCTTTTTACTGAATTCAGTTACCTAGAAGACAGACACCTAGTTGCAAAAAATTAGTTTAATAATTAGTGGTTAAAAATAATGTAGTAAAAATCAGTTTCCTGAGAGGCATGGTGCACATCCAGCATTCAGAATAGTTGACCATGAGCTAAAAAAGTACTTAGGTTTTTGTGTGATTTTAGGGGTTTTTCTAGTTCTTCTGGTTTGATCTGTTGGCAGAGAATACAGGTAAAAGTTCATGCTGTGCCCTAAATTCAGAGCCTGCAGCCCCATGAGTCACAGATGACAGTGACAAGAGACACAAGGATGGGACACAGATGCTGTTAAACTCTTACACTGGGCTGCACAGGTTTAACTCCCCTTTCTTTGAGGGGTGGATGGGACCAAAATTTTTCTGTCCAGCCAAGAGCCCACTGAGATGACAATGGCATGCAGGTATTTCTGTGCTAAAAGGCACTGAAAATCCACTGAAATCACATTTCTGACATAGGTGTCAAGTCTCATAGAAACACTCAGTTGCTGAAACACCAGTGCAAATGCTGAGACAAATCCTAACAGGACATTAAGTGGTAGCAGAATTAGGAGATGTACCACTTTGCAAGAGAGGCTGGCCACGCCTGCTTTTCTTCAGGCTTCAGATTGTTAATCCTTGCCATTCTTTAGTTCTGCCAGAAAACTGAGGGTTGGGCTCTGTGCAGCCCTGATGACCATTCTGGAACAGGGAAATCACATCTCAAAGCTGTGTTGGCTGGGGAGGCACTGGGAAGGCCTTGTGACCATGTGACCAAAAAATGATCCCATCTCAGCCTTGGAATCGTAGCTCTAGAAAAACCACCCATGACACAAAACATGCCATTGCAGACAGGGCAAGCCAAGAACAGCAGTGAAGTGACTCAGCAAGGAGAAATTTCTGCAGTTACCTCTCCTTCATCTCTGGGGTGTGAGCTGGCAACAGATCCTGCACCTAGTGCTCAGGAGCACAGTCTGACACCAGGCTGTAGGCACTGGCAAGGGCAGGCTGAGAATGGCCTTAGGCAAAGTAACCGAAGTGATCTGGCATCAAGAGGGAAAACACCACTGGAAGAAGGCGGCGTACATGAGCACTGAAGTGCAGCATGAGCCTCAGGCCACACAGAGACTGCAGGCAAGATAAACTTGGAATGCTGTTTAAGGCTTTAGGAAATGAAACAAAACTTATAAAACCCATCCTGACATACAAGTAGGAAACAGCAACAAGTGCCAGGAGTTTGAGTTAATAAAGCACGTGCTGTGATCAGCCTCAGGGAGGACACGAGATTGCTGTGACCCACACACCAGGTTATCAGCAGGAAGCGAGGGTGGAGGACAGAAACCTGCAGACTGATGAGGTCAAAACAGTCCACCTGCAGTACTTCTGGCCCAAGAGGAAGGTCTGGATGTGTGAAACTTGTAATAGATTTTGAACAGCAGGTCAGAAATATCTTTCTTAAGAGTTTTCCTAGCAGTCTATTAGCCAAGCTGCACTAGCAAACCTACCTGCACTGAGGTGGTTTGGAGAAGACACTGCTCTCCACAAGGGAGTTTCCATCCACTGAGGTCTACATCACTGGTCCACCAGTGCTGACCCCACCTGGATGATTTTTGGGATTGTCTTTTATTCAACACCACTCCCCGCAAACAATAAGAATGCTGTAGCTTCTGGCCTGTTTCCTTGGTTCTGCAGCCTGCTTAGCTCACACTTCACTCATCAACTCCAAAAATGCCTGGCTGCTGTGCCCTTGGGCACAGTGATCTCACCTTGCTGATGTTCTTCCTCCCTGCTCTGGGGAAATCACACCCAAGGAACAGACTGGGAGGCAGTGTTCCTTTTCTTCTATTCATAGCTGTCTTAATCACACTTTTTATTTTTCCCTGTGTGGTGTTCATTATGCTGGTTCATGAGTCTCTTAGCTCATCAATTCTGCATGCCGTTCAAACTCAGTCAAAATACCAACCTAAATAACTCAATGTACTGGCTGAGCTTAAGTTACAATAACAATTATTAGAACAATATGACAGCCATCACACCAAGCTGTTAAGAGCTGGGAGTAAGCAGGGAGCCAGAAAGTTGCTTTGCTGCTCTAAGATGCCCTCGCTTGTTTAGCAAGTAATTTTTCAACTGTCTTGTATCTCACAAATTCTCTAAAACAGAAGGGGTGCATAGTCAAATGTGGCTTCTTTGCTATATCCAAGAGAATAAGATCCTTTCTATGAACTGCAATAAAAGCAGAATTGCTAATTTCAAGTTCTCTCCTACGTTGCATCAATTTTTCCTGACACTAAATGACAGAAAACCACATGGCAGCCACCTTTGTAGTGTAGTCCTAGACAAATTTCCCTCAGCCTCTAACATTTTTTGAGTATCTATGAGAAAACCAAACAAGTCGAAGGTCATTTTTCTGTAAATGCCTGCTAGTGCCAAAAGCGTCTCCAGCCCAAAGATTCCTTTTTATTCCAATCCTATAAACCACTAATCCACAAAAAGCTAAAATATACAACATGTCTCCTTTTAATCTCCAGCACTACATAAAAAAGAACAAGAGAACTGAAGACCAAGTCCGGTACCTCGAATACTTGGCTATTCTGGCTAAGTCTTCTACTATCACATCACATACATCAAACAGTAATGCACATTATGGGATTGCACAGATAATCCTTCTTGTGTTTAGAGAGAGACTGTAAAGAAAAATTTATATAATAAAAATACTTTATTGCAAACTATAGACACTTAACTGCATCTTGGAGCAGATAATGTGGCCCTAAATCATTATCACTCTAGGTTTCAAAAAAATTTGTGATAGCTTTTTCATTTACTTCAGACAAAAACTAGTTCAGATTATATTAAAACTAGTTATTGAAATGATCCTGACCTGGGAAAGCTTTCATCAAAAGGGAGCCAACTCAAGTTGACTGTAGGTCAATAGTTAGCATGAGATAAATACAGAAGCTGTATGAAACTTCCCTAGAAGAGCTAAATTAAATGTAACTGGATTTACAGCTGTCAAACAATCACATGAGACTATATTGTTATAGCAGAAAAACAGAGGAAAAAAATTAAGAACTGTCTCAGTTCAAATAAATTGAAAAAGAGTAACTCGAAAACTGTCTGCAGTAAAATTAAGACAAAAATTTGCATTTTTATATGAAAATAAAGATAACAACACGAGGAAATGTTTTTTCACACATAAGCACAGAGGAAGCATACAAGAAAAAATCCTCTCCCTTCTGATTCCAGTCTAAGGTATGATGCTTTACAACACTGTTACTGTACACCCATCTCTATCTAGATGTATTGTTCTGCTGTTGTTCCTCTCCTTCAGCTGAAAGCATCCATTTGAAATGTGAAATGTTCCTTCCAGAAGCACTCACGTACCCTCTGGAAACTCCCAAGATACCACGGACTGTGCTTCCCCTCCTCATCCTGCAGCAGTGACACCCTATGGAGCATCACTACAAATGTATTAGCTTCAGAAACTACTCTAATTTTAGGAAATACCATCAGCAGCAATCACTGTGTTTTTCCCAGTGTATTTTCTACCTCCTTCTTCTTCATAGATAAAATTCAAGCAATATCTATTCCTTAGAGAACATATAAAATAATCAGATATAAAGTGTGTCTGCTCAATTCCCATCTTACCTGGCAGTTGGGCAGGAGGAGGGTGTTTGCACAACTGCTGTCAAGACCAAGTGAAAGTAGTTCAAGACAGAGCTAACATCTTCAGCTAGAGAGGAACTCCCTGCAGCTGTGTTCTGTGATCTCTTGAAATACATGCTGTGGAAGATACTGTCTGTATCAAGAATTTTAATAAAATCTTATCTACTTTCCTGTCTTTTAAATGTGGCCTTTCTGTCCTTATTAAAGGTAGATGAAGAAAACCCCAGATACATGTGCATCCTCTGTGCTGGTCCTGACTATACACTCTAGATTTTTGCTATTAACAGACCAAAAGAGATGAGCTAGCTTTGTAAATGTTGACATACTGCCAACAGCTGTACCCTTCCTTCTTCAAGCACCTAGAGAAAGGTACCCCTGGATGCTGTATGCTCTGTTTAGGAAGAAAACAAAATGAGAGGAGTGAAATACTTAAAACCCCTCCACGGTTCTCCACATGGCATGAAGAAAAATACAGGAGGGGCAAAGAAAACCATCACCCTGAGTGACCCAGAGAGAAAACAAGTTTCATAAGCATGACATGAAAGTCATCTCACCATGAGTGAAGAAGGTTTTGATTGCAGTTTTTCAGAGCAAAAAGCAGCCTCTGCACTTTTTGGAGCACAGAAGGAAATGAATGCCAGCATTTCAACCACACACTTCATCTCCCTCCTTCCCCTGAACCAAGTGGCAGTGCTACTTCTCTCTTTCCCCAGGTGCCTCCCTGTGAGGGAGGGAATTGCTGGAGTGAAGGAGTGAAGGCCATGACCCCTCAGGACAGCTCATGGTGTGTGCAGCTCACTCCTGGCCAGCTCACCTCAACCACTGCCCTCTCACCAGTCTGATGGCAGAACCAGCAGTGAGCATCAGTAACCCCTCACTGAGCACCAGCACCCACGCTCAGCCCTCTGGCCCCTTGCCCTGGGACCGAGAAACATCCACAAACTCATCCATGTGCCAGGAAACATCTGCCAGGATTTCCCCATCATTCACAGCCATGTTAAGGGGGTGACTCCCCTCCCTTGAAGGGGGATCTCTAGGAAGGTGCTGTCCTTATCTTGCAGCTCTCTCAGCAGAGGGAACAGCCACCTCTGTTCCCCCCAGGCATTTAAGTCATAGATCTGGGAGATTAGACAGACACTCCTGGAGCTTGAGTGAAAGCTAAATATAGGAGCATCAGACAGGGATGACAAATACACCTACCCATGTAGCTCAGTGACTAAGAAAAGAGCAATTTATCTTCCTACAGATTCACCAGATCAGCTCAGAGCTTGCCTCTTCCCTCAACACTCCTTTGGAGGATTAATGTATATCTCAGACATACCATCTTTGCCCTAGGTTTCTTTAATTTATTTACCTCTTTGGAGTTTCATCTGTTTCTCTAAAGGTTCTTCTACAGAAAGAAACTCCAAATCAAACTATACACTGATGGTGGGTTTTTATTTTTCTCTTCAGTTCTATCCCTTTCTATAAGGTAGACAAACCCTGCTCTGTGTTACTCTGGTCCTTGAAAAACATGCCAACAACTTGGCAAGATCAGTGTAACTCCTGCACAGTCTATGCCAACACCTGTATCCTGGTTTAAACCATGATCCATAATTTATCCTAATTCATGTGGCTGTTTTTCTAATGCTTCCATGTAGACTGGCATTGAATTTAACCTGTTGAGACTGCTCTCACTCAAATTCCATCTCTGGCCTTCCTGTCCCCGGTAACTCAGTTTCCTCTTTCCACTGTAAAATCCACAGTGCAAGTTTTCATAACAGGTAGCTCAACAACAGCACAGCACTGCTAGGAAAGGTCAAAGCAGGATCTACATGCACTCACCTGTACCTCCTAAAATTCCACCCAGCTAAAGAAGGACAATCCTGTTTTCTCTGGAAATGGATCACTTCACACTGACATGCACTCTCACCGTGATTTCCCCACTTGCACTCCCTGCAGAGAGCACAGCTGCCACGGGGCAAGTGGCCACAGGCTCAGCAGAACTCAGTTGACTTCATTCAAAGCACCCTAATCCCTACACACACACACACTTTTTGGGGAAGGAACTGTGAAATTCCCAACTGTGCTACATCCTTTTCCCTTTTGCTGACACACCCTCACAATGTGATTCTCCTGGAAGAACAGAGCAAGTGTTCTGCAGCACTACCAAGAATCAGTTAAGGAACCACAGGTGACTTCACTGTAAAAGGATTCATTAACAATATTTTCCACCTATATACCTGTCATAAGGAAACACTTTGTCAAGGATAAAAATAGACATTCTGTCAGTATATTTCCTGAGGTTCTGGAATTCAGTAAGACACGGAGTTCAAGTTCCTCAATTTTAACAGTTAATAAAGGCCTTCCCTGGAGTTCCAGTTAATTTTTCCATTTGTTTAAATATTTGATTTCTACCAGAGTCCATGGCAGTAAATTCCAAAATTAATTACATGGAATGGCAAAAAATCTCTTTTTGATTTAAAACTGCTATCATGTATCATTGCAGCTGTGGAAGGAATTATGAATAATAGTCAATGGGCATTGTTTCAGATTCTAGAAGCACCTGTCAGTACAGTTTGTCACTTTACTATTGGAGGAATTTAAGAGCATTAATCTGATCAT
The DNA here is from genome assembly GCA_013400635.1 of Hypocryptadius cinnamomeus. Classification (NCBI taxonomy): domain Eukaryota; kingdom Metazoa; phylum Chordata; class Aves; order Passeriformes; family Zosteropidae; genus Hypocryptadius; species Hypocryptadius cinnamomeus. The sequence goes on from VYZP01041277.1 coordinate 8,292, forward strand.
TTATAGATTTAAGTATTTCCACCTTAAGCTCAATGAAGAAATACAGTAAATTATGGTAACTGAAGTCTCATTCTGCTCAATGTTGGTAAGCACCTGGAGATAAAGCAAATCTTGACAAGCAGTCATGGCCTTTTTTTCTTATGGAAGCAGCCCCCAAAAGCCACAAAGCTGAACGGGATCAGGTTCACAGCCACAAAGATGCTGCTACTTTACCATACTTCTTCCTCCAGTGTGACATACTATTACTCTTTGAGAGGAAATCCTGAAGCTACTTACCTTAAACCTGTTCAAGTGACTTTGCAATGCTGTTGAAGCCTAAATCAAACAATAAAATACAGCAGCTCCTTTTTAAATGTTAGTACTGTATATATCCATCTGCAAATAAACAACATCACCCAGCAAGGCTAACTTGAAGGATGCTGAGCTTCCTTCAGGGCTGTTCTGTCCTGAATCACAGCAGCCCCCACCTGGTGGCAGCACAGTCACACACACAGACCCACACATGGGAGAAACAGAGCTTAAATTTATTTTTTTTTAAATTGCCTGTTGCTTATGTGGAATGAATTCCTTTATTTTTCTCATGCCTCTGTGCTGCCAAGTTTCTTTTTCCTACAGAAACTCCCATCATTAATAGACAAAAGCAAGATTTGAAATCCTGCCTGTTCCACTAGCCCCTGAAGGTGTTTAACAGGAACACTTAACTGATGTACAACACTTGGCTGAGAAACACTCTTGTCTAAGCCACTTGAGATGCAATTTTTCTGTTAGACCTCTCTCACTAACTATTCTAATTCCCAAGGATCACTAAAATGGGTCTAAGAAAGCAATGCTCTAATAAACCACTGAAATTGCCTTTTAGACAATCATCCCTCTGTTTAACTATAGCTTAAAATAATTTCTTATTCTAAGCATCCCCTTATTTTCCAAAAATCTGCCACTTCTTTATGGTGACCACTGATTCTCTGTCCTTCAGAGGATGACTGGATATTACATGACCTTCAAATCACTGAGCGAACAGTGAAAATTAATACTTTTCCATATATTGTTTCTGTATTGATGTATTTCATTAATGCAATCACATACCTTTAATAACTAAATTTAGTTTTTATTAAGCATGACCACACAAAGGAAGAGACAAAAACATTTTATTTAATTTCTGCATTTTATTCTGAAACCACTGACCTCATTTTTAGGGCGAAAGATCTCGCAGGTAAAAGTAAGTTGAAAGGATGAAACAAAGTGTCATGAATCAGTAATTCAAAAGCATTCTTCTGCCATACAGGAAAATAAATCATGTTACGTTTTGCTATACAAAAAAATTAACAAAATAATTGTATCCAGTATATGAAGATATAGTTTGGATCAGAACATCATTTACATCATCAGTTTCTTCTGACTTCTATTTCTTGGTTAAGGAAAACCCCAACTCCCTTTGTTGCATTTTTTTTTTTAAGAATTAATAAAAAAGAAAACAGGAAAATGCAAATTGCCATTACAGACCAAAAAAAAGTCATGCCCCTTAGTTTATGAGTTTTTAGACAGAAAAGGAACAACTAAGCTGAGATTTGCTTTATTTTTCGTGTACCTTGCGACAAACCTGTTTGGAAGTACTATTAAAATGAAAACTGCATCCTGATTTACATCAGTTTCTTTTATGACTGAACTTGTCTGCTCTAGGCTAGCAAACCTCAGCTTTTTCAGAAACACAGGAACATTTTCCAAACTGTATTTCAGTACACTTGTACTCACATTAAGGAACAGTCTTGCAAAACATGCATACAAGACACAACTAATTTTTAGATTAATAATACCTCATCCCCTGAAAGACTTCTAGAAATACTTAATCATTCAACAAAACAAGCTTGTGGAGCTGATAAACAAGATTTCCTCTTTCATGCTGCTTTTCAGACTCGTCAATAATACACTGAGAATCCACCTAGCCAAAAGAAGCAAGATGAAAGTCAGAATGCATTCTTGATGTTTTCTTATGTAACACAGCTAAGAAAAAGTCTTCAAGAGTTCTGAGTTTTAACTCGTACAGGAATTTCAGTTCCACGTCACACACTGCAACAAAAGAGCCAGGGCTACAAAATACTTTATCTCATGGTTTTGCCATTATTTTAGAACACTATTCTACAATCAATTCCAATGCATTACAGGCAGTATTTTATTATCTAAGATGTCCTGGGATTCTTCAGATGCAGTGGAGAAAATCCTAATCCAAGGCCTACACATTAGCTTGTTATAAAAGATAAATACCAGCAGAAATGAGTATATTATCTAAATCCAAGGACAACTGAATTTGAAATATGAAAATAGAAACACCTTGGCCTAAGGCCATATATCACAACACACTCTAAAAAAATGCCTTTTAGAAATAAGTGCCCTTGGTGTTTGTTCTCTGTTGTCCCTCTTTTCAAGGGTGACCCAAACCCCTCCTTTATGGACTGCAGGGTGGGAGAGGCACAGGGAGGATGTGTGTAGCACTTTTACTCCTGCACTCACTAATTCCTCACCCCCTTTTTAATTAAGAAACTCCATTTGTTCTTCAGGAAATCCAGTGGCCTGCAGAGGCCCTTACAGAAAGAAATGTAAGATTTCTAACAGAGTAGGAAGCTAGGACAGTTTTCTCATGAAACCCTCCTGGGTCTTGAGAAAACTGCCCTCCTGCCTGACCCCACCACATTTATTCTAAAACAAGCCACGTTTCTGTCTGCCTAGAAAGGAAAAGCCACCTCAAACCACAGCAGCCCAAAACAATACTAAAATACACTGCATTCAGGAAAATGTAACTACAGCTGCTTAATAGAATAAAACATTTTAACGTCCCACAAATGTGAAGTTACCTTTACAATCTCTCTCACCTTAAAACTATGGAGAATTCTGTTTAAAAATACTAAGTATTTATATACACAGAAATAGAAAAAACCAAGCCACCCAACAACTAAACAGACTCTAAATAAACAGGGTATCAACAGCCACATAAGTGATTACCTAAATAAAAGTTCTTACGCTTTAAATTTAACCCTACAGTGATTTCAGTATTTTCAAATTTAATAACCCTTTCAACACTCTTAACTAACTGTACTGGAGTACTCAAACTCCTCAAAAAAACAACCAACCAAAAAAACCACAAAAACAAAACACCAAAAACAAAACCAAAAAACCAAAACCAAACAAATGAAAAAATCAAACCAAACCAACCAACCTAAAAAAACCAAAACAAAACAAAAACAAACAAACAAAAAACCAAGAACAAACAAACAAACAAAAAACCCAAAAACACACCACCAAAAAAATCCCCACCCCACAACAACTTTAAAATTTATACCCTTACCTGATTCCATGCATATGGCTTCTCATACCAGGTAGGATCAATTATGTTTCGAGGCTTTGATTTGCAGATTAAACTGAAATTACATAAATACAGCCTTGAGAAATACACTTGTGTATTCATTACAAAGACAAAGGATTTTTTTTACATGAGATACAACCAGGTATTTACAAGGTGTCTGTGTTAAAGGGAATCTTAAATTTCCCTCTTAATCTAGTCTAATTTTTCACTTCTCTGTACTTTGCCTATCCAGTGGAGTAAGTCAAAATAGAAATTTTCACAGGGACGTATCATGTATCAGAACGTATCTTCTTCTAAGGAAAATAATGAGATTCTTTTTTTACAAAGCACTAAAATTTGCAACTGTAATTTATTCCTTACATTTTATGTATGCTTACTCACTAGAATGCATAATACAGCTATTTTTAGGGTATTTTGTTTTGCATGACAACTCAATGACTATAGATTGTCTGTCTGCTCCAGTTATTTCCTCAAGCTGTGCAAAGTACAACAGTAGTAGACATTAATTAATTCTGTCTAGATGTGTTTTTCAAAAACTGATTTTAGTCTTAAGTAGTGGTGACATGTTGTAAATACAATTAGCTTTTGAAAAATGGAAAACAGTAATGAAAGATTGCTCAGGCTAAATTTTTACCTATGTAATTGAATTAATAAATGTTTTTTCCAAAACACAGAAAGTACAATTGGAAAAAAATACTCAAAAGCAAGAAAGATTTTACACAAGGGAAAAGAAGAAATCATTACAATAATCAGACCATTTATTACTTCAAATGAAAACACACAAGAATAATATAAAATAAAAATTTAAATAAAAATATCTGTAGGATGTCAGAAATACAACCAATAAATGTACAAAAATTCTAGGAGAGAAAAGGCTACTACAGAAAGGTAGAAAATCCTGGAGACAAAAAGCCTGGGGCTGATGAGAGTGACCGAGTCAGGCAGTCAGTGCTGACTGGGCTGGGAACACATCAGTGCCCAGGACCTGTGCCAAGGTCTGACCCTTCCCCTCCCTGCTGGCTGGAGATGTCTGAACAATCAGCCCAAAATAGGTGCCCAAACTGGAGCAAGTATTCACATGTCTGAACAAATAGCAGTGACATTTTAGTGCCTTCAATTCACCGTGTGAGTGTTGATGTCCCAGCGTGAGCTGTTACTGTCACAGTCACCTCCAGACAGGGGTTGTGGCTTTGCCTCTTTCTGCCTATCCACGTTCCTTCACTTCCCCATTGCTTGTGCTCTTTTAATTTCATTTCTAGTGCCACAAAAGGTAAGCCTGACTTGTTAATTTAAAATGGAATGCACCCAAAATTCATTTGGAGTTTTGGAAATAGGAAGTACGAGTGCTTACTTTTAACTTAAGGCAATTTAATAGTTTTTTTTCCATAGATAAGAGAGCAAGTACTTTCAAAACCAAGGAACACCTGAAAAATCAGCATGAACAGCTGCTCTGATAATCATTCTGATAACCCTGGGTAAGAGCAGGGTTCTGATCTTTATCAGCACGATGAACTGCCTAACTCTGACATCATGCAGTTAGTTCAGCAAAGCTCTATTGGCAAAAAAAGTCATTTCTTAGAGATGAGGCTGGTAAAAGTTATGTTATGGCCTCTAGACCAGAGCTCTTTTTCAGATAGTTTAGTAGAGAGCCAGGTCAGGATGAGAAAATTCTCCTGATGATAAAGACAGCACTAAAATTCATGCTGAGTGTACAAACAAGGGAAGATTTTTCACATTATGCTCAGCAACGACAGACAGAATGAGCTGTTCTGGGATATTTCACTGCACTCCTTCTTCCAAACTACAAGCTGAAAAATTCTTCAGGCTGGCTGCAGTGAATCACAATGGTCTTTTCAGAACCTGCTTCACTTGCAAGAAGAAGGGAGGCTTGCAGGGAAAAAAGGCAGGTGGCCCTACTTCAGTTCCTAAATTTGCCTGGGACTTCTGATTCACTTGGCCAACACCTATTCTGCACAGGTCTGCTGAGGGAGGAAAAGCAGCATACATGATTCAAATTTAATGTACAGGAAGAAAGAATTCTGAATCTTTCTGCACTGTTATGCCATAGGACTCCATTAGCTTTGTCCTGGGTGCAAAAAACAAGGACATATAAGAGCTGATATCCTGTAGAACAGGTTTTACAGTCTAGGTTTTATGACTCTTTAGTGATTTGGCTTCCCTGAAGAACCAGTGCTTCCACAAGAAGTCTAAGGTTGTTTAGTATACTGCTTTATAAATAAACAAAATAAATTAAATGCATCATTAAATGAGAGCACATATTATTTTTCCAACCTAACCTGAACTATGCTTCAAGCAATCACTCATTTTTGCTGAGACTGTGAAACAGAAGATCTTATTTCTACAAAATAATTACCATAGAAGCTTCTGACGAATATCCTCCTGCAGCTGTGCCACTTGCTCTTGTCCAGAATGCAATGCTTGCTCACAGAGCAGCTTATTCATAGCTGTCCTCAGACTGTTTATCTGTGAAACACCAGTTACAGAATATAAAGCACTTTAAACCAGCACAAGGTCTGTATCATATTACACTGACACGAAGATGGTCATGGCATCCACATCACTGAACTTCAACTGGAAAGTATTTCCATAAGTAAAAACAGCTGAAGTTTCAGAAATGCTTCTTCCTGCAGCTGCATCTCTGATGGTCAGTGATGTGAATATTTCAGCCACCTGCTATCACAATTTTAAAGGTTACTCAAATATGCCACCAAACATACAGGCTACCACTTGCCTGGACTTTTTCCAAAGCAGAATTCCTTCTGTGAAAGTTTTATGCATTTTCTGTCCATAATTTTTCACATATACAGCAGCTTGGTGGTACCATTTTGGCTAAGGCATCATGAATACAGCCAGCACACCCAAATCAGTGCTTTCAGAAAATAACAGCTCACAGATGTGTGCACCAGCGTGTCCACTGTGTCCTTGGAAAACCTTCAGGAACCACCCCAAGCATGTGCTTTGCACACAGACCTAGCCAGGGCATGTCCTTCACTGTCCCAGGCACCTGTCAAACACAGCCACTGTCCTGCACTGCACAGGTTATGTACATGCCTCCCTCTGACAGACCTCACTCTCTGAGCTGCAGAAGGCAGTAATGAGGAGTGCAGGGGCTTTATTGTTTGTTTGGCTGATCTGCTCTGAGATGTAGCTCAATACAAATGACTTATCAGAGCTGTAAAATCAAACTGAAGCCTGCAAAGCAGCAGTGCTCTGCCTGTCAGTAAAAGCCAAGAACAAAACTAGTAAGCATTGACTTCCAGTTAGTGCAAAATGGATGACTATATTTTGAAAAGTGTAACATTCTATAGTATCTTATTTGTTCCGAGTGTAGGGAGGGGCGACTGCTTCTCCTGATAAAAATCCAAGATCATAAAAAGGGAGCACATTGAAAAATTCAAACAAAACCAAAGAAAAACCCAACAAACAAACAAACCATAAAAAACCCCAAACCTCACAGTCCAAACCAGCTTTTCTATTAACACTAAGAGTAATAAGCTCAGATGCACTGACTTCTACTGAATTCCTACTGTAGTGAAAATTCTTCCTCAAGTTTTACCTCTGTTATGTCTTCCAGTCCAAAATGCACATCAAATGTCACCTCCATATCATTTGCTGGAAACAGTGGATTCCCAGATGTCTGACTCCAACCCAAACCACACAGAACACCAGTAAAATACTTCCCACTTTTATCAACTCTACATGAGAAAGAAAGAAAACAGTCTCACCAAGAGATGAAGAAACAAAACTCTTCTGAAGACAGACCTAAATGAATTTGTCTAAGTCATGCAAAGCAAGACATGTGTTTGAAAGAAGCTAAAACAACTGAGAGGCATTCACACTCAGTCATACTGATTTTTAAAATATACAGTGATGATACAAAACTGAAGCTCTGGTTATAAAAACATATACTCACAAAACGTACAAAAAAATTATATATAAGCAAAATAAAGGAAAGCAAGCTTCACTATTTTGAAGTTACAGTCTGCAAATACCAGAAATTCAAGAAAACACAACAGTGATGACACTGCCAGAGCTCAGCTTTTACAAAAAATTACAAGTTCCTCTCCTCCTGTAGATTTAACATTCCCAGTTTACCATTCCATCTTCCCAGGCTTCCAGCACAACTGTCAGGAGCTGTAATGCCTTATCATGAGAGGAGACTGCAGCACCAATTCCTAAGTACATGGACATGTTATTTTACCTACATACTATACTAAAACTCATAAAAAAATACCAGGAAGAGAATACATAAAATGCTAAAAGCAAATAAATAGTATCTGTCAAAAATTTGTGAGGATCCTAAAGAAAATAATAAAAGAACCACCACGTTAAAATGCACATATACCTGAGTTCTATTGCAGGAGCAAACAGCATACTGAGGAGTGCAAGCAGGCCATGAATAGGAGGCATCAAAGATGTTTCCCCTAAAATCACACACCCTGGTACCAAAAGAAAAAAAAATTCAAGTAACTCTAAGGAGCATTTAATGAAAATGACACCTCAGAAAGATGTAACACAGAACTACAGTGACATATTTACTCATAGAACTACTCATATAAAACCAGCAGTCTAGAGAAACCATCCAAACATTTTTAATAGGCATTACCAGCTGCAGTTACTGATACATCAGTGGCGACCAAGAGCTGCTGAAAGGGATCTTCTGCACCATCATGGACAACAATGGAGTTTATGCTGTCCTTATGTATGAAAACATTTCTGGGGAAGAAATATTTCAACAATAAAAAACTCCGAAACTCATAAAAACATGTAAATAAAAACACATTTTAAATTCACAACAAAAACTCAGAACAGCTGCTTAGTGTTAGCAGATTTAAATGACAGTTAATAAATAATCTCTCTGTGAGACAATATTGCACCTTAAGACCACTCCAAGATTTTAAATAGCAATAGCATGTCTATTAATGCAATTCAAGCTTGACTCCTTCAGTCTTTTCAATGAACAAAAATTCTGAAAAAATCTGTAAGAGTAACTAGGTGGTTTTTGCCTAGTTTATTTATTGAAAATAAAAGATAAGAACATGACTATACTTCTCAATAAAAAGTCTTCTCATACCTGAATTGGGATATTTTGGTCAGACTGTAACATTTCAACTGGTAAGGACTGAACGGACCAAAAACTGTTACCTTCAAAAAAAGGGAGAGAGAGACATTCAAGCTGGCCAGCACCTGGATCTCTTCAGATCTAAATGCTTTATAAATTAAAGCCAAACACATTTCAGCATGTACTGAGCAACACTGAGCTGCTAAATGGGTAATATGGCATTTCCATTTCACTCATCTAAAGCAAACTTTTCTTGTTGAGGCACCTAACTAAAATTATCTATTTTCACAGGTGCTGCAGACTCATGACTTTCCTCTTGCTTAAAAACACAAGTTCAGAATTCATAGATCACTGAAGAAAATCAGGTAATTTTATTTACATGATGAGGTCTTTAATCTTGAAAATATCTCACTTCATGAAGTGGGCAGTTAAACAGGATTACTCCTGTGGATAAATGGAGAATGATTAGGTGCTTGAAAGCCTGAAATTTTGTCACATCTGAAATGGAAAAATAATCAGAATGTAGATGAGGCCTAACTTGTAATCACAATGCAGAACAGGACATATCTTCCTGGTTTATATTCCAACTTAGTAGTGACTAGATAGCTCAAAACACATTTCTGAGTTTGGCACTGGCAGAGGAAAATCATTACCATCAGTTACTGGAGTGTTCACTGATGCACCTACCCCAGCTGCTTAACTATCACTAGCTGATGAAGAATCAAATATTGTGTACAGTAAAAAACCATGTTTAGATTTTCTGAAAAACTAATAGGGTTGTAAACTTGCTCTTTTGCTACATAATGAAGACTACCACGTAGGGAAACATTGCCTTCAGCTGTTCAGTTTTATCTCTGTTCTGCCTGAGTTCAAAGTGCTGCTTTATTAGAACAGCAGGATCACTTAGCTCTCAGGCTGTACTTCAAGACTCTGTTCAAAGCTGCAGCAGACCAGTCTGAAACAGTGGTGACACTATGGCTTTCTATCAACAGAAAGTAGAGTGAATGAAATGCCCCATGAAATGCATCAAACAGAGCTTCGTTATTTGTGGTACTTTCAGTCCTCATCTCCATTCTAACAATGTGAGAAGCAGGGTCATGTGATGACAGGCCAAAACCACCACTCAAGTCACCTTATGGGTTGGTGCATCAGATTTCTTTTCAGCAAAGCAGTTCAACAATCTTTCAATGAGATGCTTTTCTTCCTGATTTGCAGATACGGGCATTCGCTCTTCTTTCTTTGCTCTATCCAAAAATAATTCCTTGAGCAAATCATGGCTTTGCTACAAAATAATGGAAGTGTTAAAAGCCTTGAACAATTATTTCTTCAAAAATTTTACGAAGAAGGTCCTACACAAAGAAACACTCACATACAAAGACAAAAAACAATGTTCTGACGACATTTCAGATCACATAAAACACAAAAATGGAAGAGAGTTAGAACTATGAAGCAGTTACATTTTTCAGAGTTTCAAGTAAGACTGGAGCAGTTCAATTGAGGAAATAATTTCCCAGGAAACATCTCTTCCAGAAGGGGTCTCAAAGCAGCAATGCTTTCGGCCAACAGCTCGATATGCATTATGCACACATCTAAAAATACACTGCCCTATTCAAGTATTAACCTTGCCACTAGTCAAGCCGCAGCTCAGCTTCTCAGGACAGCCAGAACTGAAATAAATCATAGCAAGACAAGCAGCAGCAGCAGCTCAGTCAGGCCATACCTGTGACTCGTGTGACTCCTCTGCCAGCTCAGCGTGACACTCCTCGATGAGCACGTCCCGAATGTTCACCAGGCCCCTGCGGCCCGAGTGCCGGAACACGTCCACGTGCAGCACGCCGTGCACCAGGGAATAAACCTCCACCAGCAGAGTGCAGCCGCTGACCAGAGAGGCAAATCTCTGGCTGGCACTGCAGCTCCACGGCTCCCCACACACCAGGGATCTGGCAGATGGACACATCTTGCAGATCTTGAACTCTAAAGCCTAGAGCAGAAGCATCGGAAACAGCGCTTGCCTGACTAGAGAACCAGCAAGGAAATATTTCACCCTCTCAACTGTAGCAGTTTCTGGGGTCCCCAGGACAAAAGAGGAATGATTGAATCTGACTCTATGTTCTTAGAAGGCTAATTTATTATATTATGATATTATATTAAAGAATGCTATACTATACTATACTAACAAATAGAGAAAGGATAGAGACAGAAGGCTTAACAAGAATGATAATGAAAACTTAATGACCAATCACTGTGGAGTCACAAGTAAAAACAATTCACATGTTGGATAAACAATCTCCAGCCACATTCCAAAGCAGCAAAACTCTGAGGCTTCTCAGCTTCCCAGGAGAAGAATCCTGGGCAAAGAGGATTTTTCAGAAAATATCATGGTGACACTCAAAAACTTATGTTAACTCCTACAGCTGCTGTAAAGCTATTGGCATAATTCCTACTCCATCACTGCCAACACATGACAGCTCATATCTCTTCAATATAGTACACAGTTGCTAAGGAATCAGAGCAAACAGTGCATAAAGGATAATTTGGTAGTAATTCCCTATTCACAATAAAATCTTAGGAGCACAGAGATGTCTTCTCTGGAAAAAACTTTAGTCTACAACTGTTTTCAACTAAGGTAACAGAAAATTTGGTAAGACCACTACAGCTCTTCTGTCCCTGGCAAGAAAGAGTAATTAAGTTCCCATGTCCACAATCACTATTCTGTAATTATGTCTCTAAATGAATTTACAGCAGAAAGCCTGGGGTTTTTCTAGCTAGTCATTAAAACTGGTCATTAAAAGATCAGGCCTGAAGCAGAAATATGTTTCCATTTACTATGTGTGCAGAAAATACAAAAAAGGATGCTTCTTGCCAAAATTATTTTTTTACATCAATTACTAAAGAAAACCAAACAAAATTAGCCCTGTCAAGATCTAATCTTATTTCTGCTTATTTCATTTTCATCATTAAATGCTTCTGAAAATACAATTAGTATGACACAACTGTTTCTATTAGTTTAAAAATATCTGAGTGAGCACTGAAAAACTGAATTACAATTAAAGTATAGTTACTGTATTTGTAAATATAGCTCAAGAGAATATTTCCTCTGAAAAATTAGCTATAAAATCCCTCTAACTTGTGTCAAAAGATCACTAGATCTATAACACTCATATGTAATCATCAAGAGAATTCTGTCTGAGAATTTCTGTCTGAAAAGACCCCAGGAAAGCCAACAGTTCAGAGAACAGCAAAGCAGCATGAAAAAAACCCACAGCTTTACAAAATTACAACTTCTCTACAATTAAATACGACATCGGAAACAAGAATTTCTGCTCTGTAAATACACACACCTCTGGAATTTTATTAGTGAAGATGATTTGAAGGTACTTCCATCAGCAAAATATGTATTACTTAAGTATTATTCTGAAAAGCATCCTGACTTGAAGTTCACTCCTGTTTGCCAGGCCAGACACAAAAATATCCAGCAAGCCACAGCCAACAGCATCACCCTTACCTGGAAAGGAAGCCCTTGAAGACACCTTGGAATCTCTTTTAGTTTATTTAAAGGCACTTCTGACCTATTGCCATAATCCACAAAAAAAACCTGGAAAAAGAATCAAGAGTATGTGCAAAGATTCCACAAGATTAAAAGTGCTATCTTTAGTGGCAAGAAAAGTCACAACTTGAGTTTAAAAATTACAGTACAATACAAATCTTATCAAGTCACATAGAAGTAAATTCAAAGTCTAGAAAGCATGCAAATGAAGTCATGTCAAAAAGAATACATCAAATTGTATCACATCTATTATTTGATCCCTTGGCATATCTGCTTGTAATGCAAATAATCCACTAAATCTAGAAAAGGCAAGTTTCTCTGAAAGACTCTAAATTCTCTCCCCACACTAAGATCTCTGTAACCTTACTTCTTCGGTGAGAGATACTACCAACAACTGCTTTTAGCTAAGCAATGTGAACATGTATTCAGTGACTGTGTATAAATTCAAATGAGAAAGTGATGAGATGAGCACTACTATTCACTCGTTTTTCATGACTTTAAACCATGACAATATTCAGTATTAACTCCATAGCAGTGACACCCAGACAGGTTAAGAAATAAAAGGAATTCAAAAGCCAATCTTAAAAAAAATTAAAATCTGTCCTAAAACTGCTGAAAAATATTGGCCTGAAAAATCAAAACCAATCTTGAACTGTGGCACTAATTTCCATTACTCATATCAGCACAAAGAGCCAAAATATCCAGATTAATTTGTCGATGATATAAAACTCAGCAGCATAAACACCGTTCCAAAAAAAACCCCCACGTTTTCTGATTCACTGGAGGTTTTAGTTTTCATTTTACTTCAATATGCAAGAGCTTCTCAACTTAATACTAAAAATTCCCATGTTCTGGAAAAGAAACAAATTAATCTATTCTGGCCAGAGTGATTTGTAGAAAAAAATAAAAAAACAGGCAGCAAAGCTCCAAGATTGTTAACCCAATTACATGCTACCAATTCAATATGACACAGCACATTACCTCAGCAAGATCCCCATGAACATACAGAACATGAGCTCTGTAGTATCCTCTCTTTCCCAGATAAGTGAATGGTGCCAGACAAAGCACATCTACACATGGAGGCACTGCTAAATCCATCAGGTTCTGATAGTCAATTTCAGCACTTAGAGCCCGCAGTACAGCTGTGTTTTTTTCATCTGTCCTGTAACCCCAGAAGTGTCCAACTTCTACTACCTGCAAGTATAAAAATTAGATACCAACAAATTTCACATTATTCTTCTACATCAAATACAAACCACATCTGTGCAAAATACATGACAACACTCCTACTCCTGACACAACAGTTCACACACTGCAACAATGCAGTGAAAAATTTCTGTCTCATAATTCGGATTTTTTGGAAAATGTTTATTTTCTGCACTACTGCAACACACTTTTCATCTAAACAGATTCTGAGATAAGCACTATTAAAATACAGGGACTGGTTTCATTTTCCTAAACCAAGTTAACATGAGAAAATACAAGATAGACAGTTCACTAGACAGGTGCACAGATTCGGTGCACCTTTTTTTATTAGTGACAAAATACCAGTCAGCTACGTGTGCCAGCACATCAGCAGTGTCACTGTTATGATGAGCCATACATCAGGGAACTGGTGAGAACATACACCTACTTAAAGCTAATTCAATAAAGCAAGTCATTTTTTGAAATGCCTATTCAGACTTTATATTGAATGCTTGTGATAAAAAAACAACTTACAATTATTAAAGCTCACATATTACAATAGAAGCAGCAGACAGCCAAGTGACTGCAATGGGTCTGACCAAATCCATTAACATTTTTCATCCAAGAGATTTAGCTGACTAAAAGGAGGAAAATATTCTTTTCTCCACTTGCAAAACATGCCACTACTAACAAGAGCTGTTTTAATACTTTATCTTATCATTTCCCCTAGCTCAATAGTTTGAATGTTTTTATTATTTCTATTTCAGCAGCATATATATTGCTATTACTCTAGCAATACTAATGAAGATGATAGCTAACACAAGATTTAAAAATCTCAGCTTCAGATTTCAGAAATATTTGTATATACATAGAATTTTCCCCTAATACACCTGTATGTGTGAAATATTTTTTCTGAATGAGCATATACTACCATTAATTCATCTCATTTCTCATATGTAAATTTTCTGAAGAAAACTGGCAGTTAATAACCAGGTAAATGGCCCAAATACCTTCTGACTTTCATTTTTATAGTTTACACAAGTATTTTACTTCTTCCATTAATCCTCTTCACATTTATGTCTACTTCCAGCTAACATTTGCTGCCAGCAAATCCCACAAATTTTGTGAAGTGCAAACATGTGAGTACTGTTTAACAGCTAACTACTAAAAAAAAGACCAAGAATATTCCACATGCTTCTTACAGACACCCCTGCACTAAAAACATTATCAGTACCCCATTTTTTAACATAACCTTGTCAGGTATTAATCTCTGCTAAGCTATCTAGGAACTAATGATTAGATACGACCTACTTATATATAACATTCCTACCTCTGTTACCCTGATGGACAGAAAACGACTTGGGATCATCTTTGACATTTGTAAATCACCAAATAAGATTTTCACAGGCTCCACTGTCTGCTTCTGACAATCCACATTTACTCTAAAATGGAATGAAGATGCTAAATACTTCACTCACAAGGGAAAACTCAAGAGGCTGATTTTTCTTTTTTTGCTTTCATCTGCTTCCCAAGGTTTCCCTAGGGCACATTTATGTACTTAATTACTTTTATTTAGAAATACATTAATTCAATTAGAACACAAAATGACCACACAGAAGCAAATTACTGCAGAGTAACTGTTTCAACTGCAATATAACCAAACACAGAAAGATACATACCAGGGCACAACTCTGCCATCACTTTATTAGAAATTAAACAAAATCAAGGATAAGCAGGGAGGCTTTTTGTGATGGCATTTTCTTCTAAGCTTATTTTTTAAAAACACGGTATACAAAACCACAAACATAAATTCAGCACATTTTTATAGAGAAATATATATATATAAATAAAAATAAATATTCCTTTTACTTGACAAAAGATAAGAACTTTAAGTCTTTCAGCCTAGAAGATTTCAGTTCCTCAAGAACCAATTTTCATAAAGATTTTAAGTGCTGTTTTGGGCAGAGTAAAGGTGCTAAAATATTTTATTGAAAGCTAAGTACAATCAACTGGAAGTAAAACACTCACCTGTACTTTAACCTTCTCAGTTCATTCCTGCCTTCCTATTCTAGATTTCTTATTTTAAAACACTGAAATGGCTGCAGACTAATCAGGAGCTAGGCAGAATACCATTTTATCAGGTTACTTGTATGACCTGAAGCTCAGAAGCACAGCATAGAATAACACTGGAACAAACATGCCAGATTTTTTGAGCAAAAGCAGGTGTGGACTAAAGAGACTCAATACATTGCATTTCTCAGCATTATTTCCTATTATGTTGTAACACCTCATGCCCTTATGTTTCCCCACCGTTCCTTTTGTTAAGCTCTGTCTCTCTCCCTTTCTTTTTTGTCCCCAAACGTTACTCCTTATTTACTTTGGTTATTGCAATGCCCACATTGTCTCTGTCAGGAACAGAAATAACTGTGTACATCCCTATTTTCATACCCCAAAGGAAAGTGAACTAGAACCTTGGGGGGTGGGGAGGAAAGATGACTGCATACTTCGAATTCTCCTGAACAGCAAAATACCTTTAACTATAAAGAAATATTTAAAACAATCACCTTATTTCTAGCCCTGCAAAAACACTGCTTAGACAAAGTTTACATCTGTTTTTTGAACCTAACATTTTTTTCCTTGGTGACACTTCCAAGGAAATTCCCACCGAATTCAGCAAGCTTTATTTTACTGCAAAAAAACATATTTTACATATGCAATACAATTACCTTAGAAATTCCAAACCTGCAGCTCCTGCACCTTGCACTTGTCTTCTGATATCCTCTGGATGATGGACACACAGCTCAAAAGGAATCTTCAGCTGTGACATCTTGACTGCCAGGTACACTTCGGGAAGAACCTTAAAAACCTCCTTTGGATTACGGGAGAACTCCACAAAAGCCCTGTTTACAAAAAAAAAAAAACCAAAAAGAAAATAGTTTTTTTCTCCTTGTCTTTATCTTAGCAGTCAGCAAACAGTAAAGGGTAGGTTCCTCACAGGCTCTGCCTACTGCTTTTATATAACTTTAATTATCATGATGGCGATAAGAAAACTTTCTAACATTGTCACCAGCACATTCCAAATTTAATGCAAATAGGATGCGAAAATATATGTGAATAACGAAGGCATTAAAGGTTGGAAAAGGAGTAAGAAGGGTTACATGAATTCAACTTCAGGCAGTTACAGGCTGAAATTAGATTATCAGCTCAAAAAAGCCATCAGACTGTACAAATGAGCTAAATTCAGCATAACAGACAGAAATAAATACAGACAGATGAGTTGCAATTAAGGCCCACTGTTAGAGACAAACCAGAAGGCTCTACCTCAGCTAACTTATCTAATGTTATTCCAACCAATGTGCATCAGACTTCAAAACCACCTTTTTAACTCTAACCAATACATTAAAAGTAAGTTACTGATTCCAAAGAGAGAAGAAATTAACTAAATTTTCAGTACATCATTGCAAAAGAAATTGATCACTGGATTTGTAACTGAGAACATAAGGCAGGATACTTTATTTTACACTCACCTTGATCCATTGTAGGAAATAGATTTTACCTGCCCACACTGTCTAAGCATTGACTGCAACTGTTTATGGTATATATATCCATAGGGAGGAATGTTCTTCAGCTATAAAGAAAAAGATGTTAAATTTGGATACCTTCAATTGCTTTAATGCATTTTCAAGTTCACCTAAATAGCTAGCTTTCTCCTCCAACTAAGCTGCAAAAAATATCTGCAATCTGAACTCCAACAAATTCCAAAAGTGCCAGATACTATAGCACATTCAAGAATCTCAAAAGACAATAAAAATCAACGTTTTTTGCTGCTAATAATGCCCTACTACTTCAAACCAGTAGATAAACTATAAATGAAGCAAAATAACTTGTAATTATATATATTAATCTGACATTTGTTACAAAAAGCTGCCTGATGTCTCTTGACTATGCTGGTAACAGAAAACACTGGACTGCTATGATTCTTTTTCCAAAGAAAAGATATGGGAAACTATATCCTGTACAGTATGCACAGCCTGGGAAGCTGAAGGACCTACAGCTCCTGCACACCCTGGCAGACCT
>VYZP01041278.1:0-14780 GCA_013400635.1 Hypocryptadius cinnamomeus
TGTTACCTTTTTACATTCTATCCCCTGACATCTGGACACAGCCTGGGGTACCTGGAGGAGTTTGAACCAGATGGCCTCTGGAGATCCCTTCCAGCTTCAACCACATTCTTAGTCTATGAAAGGAAGTCCTATGTTATATGTTAATTGATGGCTTAAAAGTAAGTTTCAGATTCATCTTAGGAATCCATACAAAATTCTGCTGCTGAATGACTAATTTCTTATGCTGAACTACACATTCCCAAAATGTGACCTGAAGTAATTTTGAAAAAGAGTCTGTTCAGCTGTCATCACACTCTCCAACAAATGTAAATTAATTCACATCCACAGAATCACACCTCCTTTAAGATGCAATTTAATCTTCATAGCAGTTCTCTTTCCTTTAGGTCTGAGACTTTCTTGCCATGCAAGTTTCAGATCATCACATTAGAAAACACCCAGGTAAGACTTGCTAGGGTTCATTGCCATGTTGTATTTTGTTAAGGCAGCATGCATTTACAGCCATGTTTTGAAAGCACATGGTCATGCAGCCACAAAAGACTGGAAACACAAAAGACTTTTTGCACAGAGCTGTAAATCTGCTTGTTCCACGTGCATTTGTGTGTGCCTGTACTTGTATGCGTCTTGTATTCACAATCACAGATTCTGTAAGTGACTAGGGCTCATTGCTGTGAAAATGCATTTGGATTTTTCAGCATGGTACATGCTTCCTTTTCTTGTTTCTAAGCACAGTCATAACTCAACAAAGTATCAAACTTTTTGATTCAGTGCAGATTGTGTTTCCAAAATACACTAATGAAAGGAAAACGCTTGTAGTTTTTTTTTTTAATTTTCAGTTCAAATAGCCACTTCAAATGCAGAAATGTTGATGAGTCATGTTAGGAGCATACAAATTTTTTGAAAGTGGTATTTGGCATACACCACTGGCAGTCAAAGAAACATTTTCACAGACAAGCAGATCTGTCTGCAATTAAAGGCAAGATTTTAAATGGGAACTTATTTTTACCTTTTCCTTCTTGCATCTTTGAATGCTATTGAGACAGCTTCATAAACAATTTGGTTCGATGGCATACAAAATCTAAGAAAACCTAAGTGAATTCATATGCCTAATGGATTAGTTTAATTTTAAAAACAAACAATAATAGAAAATTCAGCCCTGGATTATGCAATTTGTTTCCTGGGAACAAAATCCTTGGATTTTGTTTTGTCATTCCTTAAATGAAATGTATTCTAACTGTAAATATTTCTACTATGTCAGTTGATACATAAATATTTCTATTGATCCTCTGTACTGCCAGATAGTTTGTGGTTTTATTAATCCACAATAGAGTTGTTTCAAAGCAACTAAGGGCTAAAATCCTGCTTTACGGGAAAACATCAGGGTTTAAAACTAGAAAAGAAGAAATATGTGCAATGTTTTCTGTAAAAGTTCAACAAGTAGCTTTTATCTTAGCATAATGCCAATGATCTGAGCCTACAGGCTACTATAACTAGGACAGGAGGAGTGCCAGAACATGATTTTCACACTAACCTGCGAGAAAGATTAGATTCTTTTTTGTCTTTTAATGGTAATGGTTTTGTTTCTCCTTGTGGAAGTTATCTAATTATCTGCAAAACCGGTATCCTCGGAGTTCATAATCTTTTGTTATTTCTCTCCATGGTTTGAATTGTTTGCCATTCAGCCCTGAGTGCTGATGGGAAAAATACAGCATTTGCTCCAGTGAAAACTAAGGAATCTACTTGTCAACAGTGATATTACAAGCTGCCTACTAAAGCAGGTGCCGGATAATGAATTTCCTGCATTAAGACAGCAGAGTACTGCAACACTCACTACACCAGATGTGTATGTTATGGAAAAATGCTCAATTTAAGACACTGATGTGATTACATAGATTTTTGAAGTAGAAGTATTATATAAATCATCTAACATTATCAGTACTTCTCATTTTAACACAGGTGCCAAGTCTGATGTAAGACTACAGTTTATATCTTTCACAGTCATCTGGCACAGACCAAGAAGATGCAGTAACAAACCAGTTCACCTGTTCCTAATTTGAAATTAAATATAGGGTTGAGTACTAGCACAGTTCAGCTCCACAGAAACGTCTAATAAAGCTTTCATGATATCACACATTTTTTGCCCAGGTATGCTCTTTCATTCTATACATAGTATACAGCTGTGCTGAGGATTTATCAAGGTTAAAGGGTGAAAGGAAAGTGGATCTCAAACACACTGCCTTTCAAAATGAAAACTTCATTGCAATGGCTTCCATCTGGATCACATCCACAGATTTTTCTTCCTCTCATTATCCCACCAAAATGAGGGTTTTTTAGTTGTATGAACCATCCTTTAATAGACTGTTCTTTGGGTTT
Source organism: Hypocryptadius cinnamomeus (assembly GCA_013400635.1). Lineage (NCBI taxonomy): Eukaryota > Metazoa > Chordata > Aves > Passeriformes > Zosteropidae > Hypocryptadius > Hypocryptadius cinnamomeus. The sequence goes on from VYZP01041278.1 coordinate 2,371, forward strand.
TTTTTTTCATTTCCAGGAATAAAAGATTAAGTTCTGTATGATGGATAATATGGTAATTATTTTAGAACATTAAATTTAACAATATGCATTTCTTATCAGACAAATTCAGCTTTTTCAGTGTCACTCAAGCTTGAATATAATAACATGATAATGATGTTTTGTGCTATTACCCTGCATCACTTAATGTCCACTTAAGCTTTCAGATAATGAAATGCATAAGGAAGAGATTTTCCTTCACTCTTTCAGCATTTTCTGGCTATGATTAAGTACACATGATTACATTGTTGCACTGATTGATGCCAATTTGGCATGAGGACATTTGGTAGCAATTATGTGTGGTTAAAGTATTCAATATTACATGTCATTCCTCTAGGCTGAGAATGCAGTGCTATTTAGAAGCTCAAAAACATCAAACAATAAAAACATATATATATGTCTGTGTGTACATATACATACACACATGCATATATGATTGTGCATATATAGAGAAAAAGATATGAAGAAAAACCCATATATGAAAAGACTTCCAGATGATTTGTGTGTTATTATAGATATGCACTCTTCTAGAGAATTTGTCTTGTCTGCATAATACAAATAGGAAAATCGAAAAATATAAATCAATTTTAAATTATCTGTTTTTAAGAGAGAATTCTAATGACTTAGTGATTAGCCTCTTGTTTAAAACCCACACAAAATATTTTGGTTTAGCTCTCTGCTGATAAGATTATACTTACTTTAGCAACTTCAATGAGTTTTTGCAATAATAGTACCCATATTCAGACATTAGTCATTTGAAGAACAGCATTAAAAGACCACTATTCTGCATCAAACACAGTTATTATATCAGAATTGCCATAATAGAGGAGGAATCTGAAAATGACTTTTTGTGATGATTACTGTAACTAAAAGTTATTTCAATCATCTGTTGTGCACTTACACATAATGCTCACATTCTTCTTTGTGAGTTTTATTTTAGTCTTTATTTTCTCAATTAGATTTTTTTGAGTATTTTCCAGCTACACTAACTTGCACTGCTCTGCCCTGCAACAAGTCAATGGCTCCATCCATATTCTTATTTGTACTATCTAAAGGTAGTGCTACAGTTGGAGTTTATTTGCATTTATGCAAACCAGAATTAAGAAAGAAACATCATTAGGACTTGTTGACTGACCCTTATTTTACGAGTTTATTTTCAAAATTGCTTCCTGTTTTGCAGCTATTTAAAATCTGACAAAACATGTAAACAAAGTAAACATTTAACTGAGTAACATATGGATGTCACTGTATGGTCTGTTTCTGCCTGAAAATGTAAATTGTATTTGTCTTCAGAATAAAATACACCTAAAATATGAGAATATGGGAATGGTTTTGAGATATGTCCTTTGGTAGTAATATTATCTGAATGTGCAGGAATTTTATTTGAGAAAGACAAATATTAGATAGAACTAAGTCTTTTAGAAACCATCTAAGACAGTCTTAAACTAAACTGGGCAAGAGAGTCTTGAGTAGATTGGAAACCTTAGGGCAGAAAATGTCAACACATAAGGACAGATGTGTAGTATCTGATCTATTGAATTACTATTTTTATTTTGCTTCTGGTTTTGATGTTTGCCTGGTTATTTCCAGTATGATATGTGTATTTAAAATAGATCAATTTGCCTTGCATTTAGTGGGAAGTGTCTGTGGCGGGTTTGGAGTTTTCTGGGTTTGTTGCTTTTTTGGGTTTTCTTTTTTTGCTTTTTTTTCTTTTTTAGCTTTTTTTCTTTTTTCATTCCTTTAGTACAGAAAATAATTGGTGATTTATTCAGTAACTGTATAGGAAAAGTGCCAGTAATATAGCACACTAGCTATCTAAAACAACAAGATCGCTCATTTGCCCAGATCTCCTAAATCTAATTAGCCACAGGAAAGGTACACGTAAGTTTTCAAAGGCCAAATTACAAAAATTCAAATACAGCCCAAACTACTGAACACTACCATGTGATCTCTGTCAGGCACTGGTCATAAAGTGACCTTGGCAGAGCTATTTATGCCAATGTTTTAGATGCCTGATCTAACCTGGAGCAAATAAAAAGGTAAAAAGGCATTTATCACATCAGTCTGCTTAAGTAATCCCTCTCATTCTTGGACTTCGGGTCCCACTCAGCAAAATTCAGGAAACTATCAGGAAGGTTTAATAATTACAGTTTCTGTTACTCAAATAGAACAGGTTTGTTATAATGAAATAAAACACTATGCCTGCATTCACAGAAATGAATCAGCTGACAAAATATGTTTGCTATAAAGGTTTCATCATGGTTTTAGGAAGACTACCACAGTATGTGACATCCTACAGAACAAGAACAGGTATTAGTATGATGGAGTTGTGACCCATTTATGTTCTACAGTATTGTAATTCTCTTCCTTTGCTTACTTAAACACCTGAACAAGCCTAAACACATTTAAAGCCAGCCTAAAACACAGGTTTCCTGATTTTTACTCTGAGGTTGATGGAATTTTCATCATTCCACTAAACATGGCAGTAGAAGTAGCTGCTTCTTAGGTATTCTACAGCAAGCAATACCGTGTGCAAATATTTGTGAGGAAATTTCTGTTCAGTGATACAGAAAAGGTTGAAGATTGGTTTTCACTACAAATTGCATTTATTTTTCTACCTAACAGAAAAATCTGAGGAACGTAAACCAGGGAAAGTGAATTCTGACTCCAGCGAATTCTCTTAACAAAAATCAATCTGAATGCCTTTAACACAAGTTCGAAGAATCACATATCAGAAGTCATCAAACATTCTTCTAGTAACCACGTGAGGTTGTGCCAGTTCCAGTAATCACTGTCTGGCACATAAAGAAATCCTGGAGTCATAACTTCTTACTGGAAAAGCAAATGTAACATTTCTAGTCTTTCCCCTGGAAAGTCAGAGATCATAGTGATTGCAACTCTGATTGCTGCAAAGGCATGTCAGTGAAGAAGGGTGTGATGTTTGAGAATTTCCTTCCCACCCCCATCAAAATACTTGTGAGAAATCAAGTTAAGAAAATCCAGAGGTAAAAAACATTATGTCTTCCTTTAACTCAGTCATATTCTGTTCTGTTTGTGGCAAACTCTGACACTGCTACCTTTCTAAGTCTTGAATTTCTTACCACTTCTATCTCCTGGACAGAAAAAAATCTGTTCATTGTACTCAGGCCAAGAAAAATTTTCACTTATATGAACAGAGAAAAGGAGTTTAGCTTGCAGCTACTGGAGATTATTCAATGGGGAAAGGAAAGACAAAAAAAATGGTGGGGATTATCTGCAGGGATAGAGAAGACTTATCAAAATCAGAAAGAGAGGATTCCAGTGTAATCTGCTCCTTGTATTAACAACATGTGCAATCACTTCTACTGGCAGTTTGTTTGCTCTGACTTTTCACATTATCCAGGGGCTATGTGTTTGAAGGCGTGGGTATGCATTTACAATGGTCAGTGAGTAACCTTGCAGTATCTCTGGTGACACTATCCTCCAATCTCTGCTTCCCATTTATTATGTGCTAGAGGTCTGTGACAACTAGCACAAAGCCCGTGGAAGCAGTGCATGTGCTCAGGTCTGCTCCTCCTATATGAATGTAGTATTAGAGGATACATGCTGTAATTTCCAACCTTCACAAAGGACTAGAATTCCTAAACACAAACTGCAGTTTAACAAGTACACACACAAGCAAAAAAACCCTGAAACAAAACATTAAATGAAAAACAAGCAAATTTCTGTTCATTTTTGGTTTAAAATGTTTTTGCTAGTTAATTAACTTGAACCATGAAAACAGTAACAATATACTTTAATGAGTTTCTTCATTGATTGTGTGCAGCAATAAATCCCTGCTTGCATATTTAATATCTATTTACTTGAATTACTCTATTTAACACATGTTTATGTGAGAGATTTTTAAATGAAGTTGCTGAGAAATTTAATATACTGAAAAAAGACTTTTTGTTAGACATGTCACTGTTTTGAAAAGCACTAAGAACTTTAGAAAGAATCACTGTATGCATCAGACGACGAACAAAATTATTATTTTTATTATCATTATTATTAAACTTGTCACTAAACCTAGAGGCTGTCAATTATAACTGCTACCATATGGCTCTCACTTCTTATTTACATTAGTAAAAAAGAAAAAGAGACAAAAGCACTGATGCTGGGGTGCTGCAGCTGCTGTGGTCAATGAGAAAGTACCACTGGCCTCCAAAAGGCACAGGTTCCCGAAACCAGTTTGATTCCCAGGGCTTCTCGAATGCTTTCCTCACCCACTTCTGTGACAAAACAAGGTCATCTACAAGTGTACTTTCTACTGAAAAAGTGTGTTATTATGGTTGCTGATCTCTGACATACAGAGATTTTTTTCTGCTTCCCCACCTGCCAACTGACACTGCTGTCCTTCAGCATTTCTGACATCTTAAGAAACAGCCTATTCTGTAAACCCTCATCTCAGCACAAATTTGTGGAGACTTGCTGTTCTTTCCCTGTTCTGTAGAGCACATCAGTTCTGACAATGACAGGAGCTGGCATGACCCAGGCACAGAGCAACAAAGCAACAACTTGCTGATGTTGCTTGTGAAGTTGTGCGAGTCCTGCTCCTTCGACTATTTAGAGGACACAAATGCAGCCTCCTGTTTCTCTCCTAAAAGCTGCAAGAAACTGAGGCCAGAGATACCTTGCAGTTCTCAATCAGAAAACCACCACTTAATAGATGAAAGGGACTGATATTGATAACAAGTATGCAACTGCACTAGGAGATGGAAGCAGGATGGTCCTAGAAGCCAGACTACAAGGATGGCAGAAGATTGGGAGGGCAGACAAAATATTGGAGCTTCTGTCCATAATTCTGAGCCATCACATGGTAGAATTAAAGCCAAAAGCAAGCATAAATTGTCAAACAAAAAGCTCTGTAGCAAAATGGAGGCGGTAGCTGCCATCCAGTTCTGCCAGCTCGCCTCCTGCAGCCCCTGCCACCACACTGACATGGTGGTGTCTGTGGCCATGACCAGGGCTGGGGCTGTGAGCCCTGTGCAGCACAAAAGAGACACAGGGCTCTTCCTGAACTGCCATGCATCTGTCTGTCCCACAGCCAGATGGCAAGGGTGTGAAGCCTGTAGCTTGGCGAAATTATCTTGCTATTAATAGCAGCATATAGCGCATGATACCCAACAGTTATTTAGGTTCTACAGTAAGGGTAAACAAGACTGAAATCTGGCTATTTGTCTGAAGGTCAAAGAAAGAGTAGGCACTTAAACTCTATGCTAATCAAACCCCCAAACTATTTAAGATACTAGATGAAATGCGTACATATATTTACATTCAACATGACTTATGATGTTAAAAACAGAAGAAAATGCAGAGAGGGAAGAAACAGATGGTGTACCAAACATCACAAGTGAGTAAACAAGGAGACATAAGAAACAAAGTCACCATAAAATCGAGACCTGTCAAACGTACTGACCTTAGCAAAGGCAGACTCGGACAGACACAGGCTCCACAGGCATCTCAGTGCCACGGGGCACATTACTGAGACAAAGGCTTTGTCAGGCTGCCACTGTGTCACAGTGACTCCAGCAGCACCTGTTACACTACCTGCATCCTCCCCAGCAGCTGCTCTCTGCCACTGTCTGACCTGTCAGTCTGCAACAAGACTGGCCATGGGTTTTGCAAGGCCATAGATGTGTGGGAATAATTTTCTCTTCTTTTTCCAGGCACCTGCTCACCCTGTGATCATTCCTTTCTCAATATCATCTTTTTCATCTCGTCTATTTCTACCTTCTGGTAATTTTAAATATCATTCAGCTTTCATGTTGTTTGCTAAAGGAAATAATTAAACATCTTTTCTACCTCATGGCATCTACAGTGGACATGGAAGAGCACCACTATAAGAGATCAGTGAAGTCCCACATACACCACTGTATTGGGTTTGGCACTGGGGGATACAGCAGTGTCTTCTCTGAGAAGCTGCTGGAAGTTTCCTCCATGCCCATCAGAGCCAATCCCTGGCAGCTCCAAAGACAGACGTGCTGCTGGTCAAGGCTGAGCCAACCAGAAGTGATGGTATTACCTCTGTGATAAGATATTTAAGAAGAAGGGAAAAAAAATGGCTAAGATATAATTGTGGCCAGAGAAGAGCAGTGAGAAGAGCAAGTGAGAACATGTGAGAGGAACAGCTCTGCAAACCCCAAGGTCAGTGCAGAAGGAGGGGCAGGAGGTGCTCCAGACACCAGAGCTGAGATTCCCCTGCAGCCTGTGGTGCAGCCCATTGTGAGGCAGCTGTGCCCCTGCAGCCCATGGAGGGCCATGGGGATGCAGAGATCCACCTGCAGCCTGGGGAGGAGACCCACACTGGAGAAGGTGGGTGCCTGAGAGGAGGCTGTGACCCCATGGGAGGCCTGTGCTGGAGCAGGCTCCTGGCAGGGACCTGTGGAGAGAGGATCCCATGCTGGAGCAGGCTGTGCCTGAAAGACTGCACCCTGTGGAGCAGTGACCCATGTTGGAGCAGTTTGTGCAGAGCTGTCTCTTGTGGGATGGACTCATATTCAAGAAGCTCATGGAGGACTATCTCCTGTGGGAAGGCCTTAGACTGGAGCAGGGGAAGGATGCCTCTCCCTGAGCAGCAGCAGAAACAACCTGTGATGAACTGACCATAACCCCATTCCCTGTCTCCCTGCACTGCTGGGGGAAAGAAGTAGAGCTGGGAAGGAAGGGGTGGAAGGAAGAGGTTTTTAAAGTTTTATTTTGCTTCTCATTATCGTGCTCTGATTTTGTCAGCAATAAATTCAATTAATAGATCTACTTCTAGTCTGTTTTGCCTGTGATAGGGTTTTGTGAGTGATCTCTCTCTATCCTCACCTCGCCCTCTGTTATATTTTCTCTGTCCTGTGCAGCTGTGGAAGGGAGTGATAGAGAGGCTTTGGTGGGACCCTGGCATCCAGCCAGGGTCAACCAACTACAACCACTTACAGTGGAGGATGGTGCCATTCCATCACAGGACTTGGAGCTAGAAACATGGCATCCAGCTATTTCAGCATAGATGAATCATCATTCTTGTAGGAAAAGACAAGTGAAAGGGAATGTAAAAGAATAAGGGTTCCTGAGGATAATTTAATATTAACAATCTTTCTAAAGACTCCTTTTTGTAAAGCTTGTTTTATTCTTCCATAAAGATTCATCCATTTTTGTCTCCTGGGAAAACAGTGGACACCATAAGGATAATATGTTGTTTCTGCCCCATCTTTACTAAAGATGAAAATCATTCCTCAAGATGATGGACAAATGACCTGCCAATATTCAACTTGTTGCTAGGCCTACACCCTTGGCCTAAAAGCATTTCATTAAGTCTATTATTTTTTGCATAGTCATCCGTCTGGTTTTCTTCATAGCTATTATTCTTTTTTCCCTGCCTAAGAGGGTCACTTCTATCATCATATCATCATCATCATCATCATCATCATCATCATCATCATCATCTGCTGTGCCTGTTTGATCTCATTCTTCCGTGGACACTGTTTCTTACAAAAGAATCTTTGCACTTCAGCAACAGAAGGTTTTGATAATCTACCCATCTTTATACATATTGCCTCATAAATGAGGCAACATTTCAAGAGGCACTTCTTATTTTAGCATCTCACACAATATACCATACTCAATAGTAGTCCCTGTCCTCCTTGAAAACTATTAATATAAGACTGACAACAGAATTGTAAGTCATTCCAAAGAAAGGAATTAAGCATAATGTTGTTTCTTGCTCTCTTTCCTCTTTTGATGAAACTTTCTGACTTTTTACCACAGATTCTTTTCTCAGAATTTGAGAAGGCTGTGAAGTAGATATATTAGGCCCCATTATAGCAGACAAATCATTAGTTAACACAGATCTTTCTCATATATTTATTAGTTGAAGCTTTTTCGTTATCAGTTGAGGTCAACAGACTGAACAAGTGGATCATATTACCCACTTAGAAAGCTTTTTATATTTCAAGCTCTTGTACCTAATTTATCCTCAAACTCCCTATGAAATAGGCACAGTAATTAAGTATGATCATGCTACTTTTCCTAATTAGGTAGCAAGTGGCATCAATGTTAAATATATTCCATAAGTTTATACAGCGAATAAAAAGCAGAAATTCTGACCCCACCACAATGTTTGACTAGAAGCTCCTGGGCATCTGGGAAGTTACCTGAAAGTTCATGGGCAGCTGATTTGGCTTTTCTTTATGAAGAGCATATATGGACATCAGGACTAAAAGAGATAAACCAGCATCATCATTAGCACCCCCTTAACATGCCAAAATTTGCCAATCAAGTGATACAGAACCCCTATGTGACCATCCTACTCTTTCCTGCATCCAAACCATCCATCCAATCCATTCCAAATGCATTAAAAAGTTTATCCCTGCATAAACAAAATACAAAAGATGGACAAGTTTAAACATATGTAGCATATGTACAAATGCAAAATGCATTATTTTATTCCTACTAATTATTACAGCAGCCTTTTTTTCCCTTTTTTTTTAGCATACTTATAAAAATAAATACTAAGAGGCTTGAAACAGAAAGAGGAATCCATTAACAGAAGCACAGCTTAAACATCACTTTTTCTGCATTGAACATTGGGTCAAAGATATCATTAGCATAATTGCAGAACAGCCAGTGAAGCTTTCAAAAATGTGAGTAACAGCATAAAGGGCAAGCACATTATTTATAAATTAATTTCCCCTGGTCCTGAAGAGAATAATCATAAAGGGCTCATTTTTCTCTTCTTTATTCAATCGTATCAGTTAAAATATCAGTTTACAAAGCACATAAAGTTTCAGTTGGATCCAACAGAAATAGCAATCATTGCTTGCTCTCTTGGACTTTTACTCCCTGGTTTCTACTACCTTATTAGTAGGTCTTAAAGCCAACCAGCATTTCCAGACTTAAGCTTTACAGGGAAACTCTTCCAGATCTCACTTTGCTGAATTCTGGGAAGTTGTTGTCTGATTCACACATCAGTCACAAAGACGAACACAGAAAATTTTCTTTCTCAAGAGTAGGAAAAAGAGCATCTCTAACATCTCAATAAAGTGTAGAAATGAAAAAACCCATTTTTCTTAGAAGAAGTGGCCATCCTACTTTCTACAATTCTATGTTTTCTTTTTAAACAAAGTTATGAGTTAGCCATTTGTTAAAGAAATGAACAATCAGGAAAAAGTTTTGGGACATTTGGACCCCAATTTGTTACATCAGGTATTTCTAATGATTCAAGAGAGATGAGTGACTGAGTTACAAGGTAAGTTGAAGAGACAAATTTAAAGTAGGGTTCTTATTTTTAATGGCATATCCTAGACAAGGGATTCCAGCTATGTTACTGTATGATACATTAAATGATGAAAAGAAAAATCAATTTTAATAGCATTATTAGTCTCACTTACGTGAAGACATCAACTTCCTCTATTAAGCCACGCCAGTTAGAGGCCAAAGAAGCTGGGGATATGTATTATTAAACACCAAAACACAAGCTAAGCATCTTCAAATTCAGATCCTGAAAGCCTTCATTCCCTGTGTGGTCAGTCTAACGATTAGAGATTTAAATTGCACATTTACATAACACAAACGGGTCTGCTTTCTTTGGGAATAGTGAAAGAGGAGAAGGAGGAGGAGGAGGGGAAGAAGAAGGGTTGAGTTTCTAATGGGTATCACCTGGTGATAGGATCAATCTGCACACCAACCCTGGCTTTCCCCTCCTCTCCTAGCAGAGGGGGTTGAGTCCCATGGGGGAGATGGTGAGACTGCTGCCACACAGCTCTTACCACTGGGTGCCTGTGTCCCAGTAAGCAAAGGAGGGTGCTTACTTTGCTGCTTACTAGCTGTCTTTAATGAAGTGTAGAAGAGAAGACAGGAGCTTGGTGTTAGGGCATTTGGAGAAATCACCTGCCCTGGTTTTGATACTATTATATCAATGGGCTTTATTTTTAAGGTCTAAAATATGGACATTCCAATTTCTCTGTGGACATCCCATTCGTTATTTTCATCATCAGTCTTTAAGACTGAAATGTTATCCATACTCTTTTTCTCACAGGAAAAACCTTTGCTCACAGTTAGACAGTGTAAGCAAGAAGCTCCTGACTTTTCTTTGGTACTCAATCCTTTTCTGTTCCTACCTAATTTCTTTCAGAGGTGTCTAATATCTGTCAGAGGTAATTTCTAGCCTTACTTAAGAAGTACTTCTGAAGACAACATGTCATTAGCTTCAGAATGTTCTAATTAAACAGACAGGCATGAAATTTAAGAAATATCTCCTGGGGCCAGTATGTTTTCAGACTGCTCTATAGGGCAGAAATCCAACTGCAGCCCCTGGAGGGACCTCACACTGGAATGGGGAGAGTGTTTGAGGAGTCCTCCCACTAAGAAGGAAGGAACAACAGCGAGAACAAGTGACGAACTGATCGTGACTCCTATTCCCCATCCCCCTCCTGCCACTGGGGGAAGGAGGAAGAGAATTCTGGAGTGAAGATGAGCCCAAGAAGAAAGGTGAGTGTGTTTATAAAATCTAGGTTTTATTTCTTACTATCCTACTCTGATTTGACTGGTAATAAATTAAACTAATCTCCCCAAGTCAAGCCTGTTTTGTTCACGACAGTAGCTGCTGAGTGATCTCTGCCTGTCCTTATCCCAACCCAGGAGCCTTTTGTTGTATTTTCTCTCCCCTGTCCAGCTGAGGGTCAACCCTGCCAACACAATACTGTATAGACCCAGGTAATGGATGACGTGGACAATGGGTGGGGAAGAGTTTCTGTGGACAATACAACTTTCCGTCTCTTCACACAAATATACAGTGAGGAACTGCTCCCTCATTAAAAAAACCCTAAAGTGCTACAAAAATAAGAGTAAGTTTTATTTAAATAATTTTAAGAATGACAACTTTGTGCTTATGAGTATGTCTTCTGAATTTTCCTCTTCTCAAAAAGCTTGTAATTTAGGCACAATCATTTCACTCAGACTCACTTGCCACTGGCCAATAGTAGTACCAAGAAACTGTACAGATTATTCTAATTGAGTTACCCAATAATGTTAACAATTAGTCATTTAGATCACTGCTGTTTGATAACTGACTGTAATTTTTCTGATAAAACTGTAAAACACAGGAGATTTATAGATAGAGCAACCACAGCCTAAGCAGGCCTGATATTGGTTAAAAAATATGAAAATAATTAGAAAAAAATATTCTCCATGCCCTGTTTCTTTTGGCACAAAAATGCAGGAAAATTAGTCTGTGTAGTTAGTGCCAAGCTGGATAGATTTGAATGCTACTTCCAAAATGAGGTATGGAGTTTATGACAACCATCTGCTGAGCTCTCTATCTAATCCTGCCCAAGTGAAATTAAAATATTGATCAAAACAGTTTCTTTGCAATACTGAAAAATTTAACAGTAGATTTGTTACCTACACTTGAATACTACAACATCTGCCTTCTCTTTATAAACTGTAGGTGATAAAACAAGCCTTTTGTACACATAAGATAAGATCTACCCTTTTCCTTTCAGTTTTCTAGAACATTGAAAGCCATAGACACCAAAATTGAGAGGAAGACAGAGTTAGCTCTAAAATTTTAACTACAATCCTAACCTTTTTTTGGTTTATCTGATCTTGAAAGCAACAAAACTTCGTAAGTTTTCTTTTCTTCTTTTTTTCCAAAGTTTTCTTGAGCACGAGTTCTTCTTTTGGCAATAATTCACAGCCTATGAAGGCTTAAATCTTCTGCTTGATTTCTGAACTCCAGATCCACTGCAGTGCTGTGAGAGGCTCTGCATTATATATCACACATGCTCAGTACACATTTACAGCATCAGGTGTCTCATAAAATGTACCTGTTGGTGTTGCTGTCTTCAAACTGCAAGAAGAGCAAACTACAAAAGAGGAAATATTACAGCTGAAGCCACAGCTTCCCTGCAGGAACTTTGCCCTAGGAGCTGAGATCACCTTGATCAATGGAATTCAGAACCAATTTTCTAGCCATGTATGTGAACCATCAGTCCCTATACCAGGAGATGAGTAGAACATTAAGGAGGAGTGAAGGCACATACCGCTCTTTCTGTTGAGCTAATACAACCTGCAGGTAGGAATTTAATATCCCCTAAGATGAGGACTACTCTCTGAATATGTGTTTTAATCTCAGGATTTAATGTTTAACAACCTTAACTAAAGTTAATTCTTGTTTTTATCAGTTAGAATTTATTGAAATTCCTTGACAAGAGAATTCCTGTACTTTGGTTTATGCTTTCATGATTTTTTATATATTTATATTCAGTGGACAGAGTGGAAGAGTCAGCCTACCAAACTTCCTGGCTTCATCATCTTGTTAGAGCTTCTTTCTCTTCTCATTTGGGGAATATTTTCAGTTTTTCTAAGCTTGA
>VYZP01041279.1:0-12817 GCA_013400635.1 Hypocryptadius cinnamomeus
GTTATGGAGATTGTTTACCAAAAGGGATTTGATAATTGGATGGTTATTTGGGCTGATTGACCAATTGGAAAAAAGCTGTGTTGTGACTGTGTGGTAAGGGTCACGGATTTTTCTTTAGTATAGTTTTAGTACAGAGTATGTAGTATAGTATAATATAGTATAGCTTAATAAAGCAATTGTTCAGCCTTCTGAAATCATTGGAGTCATGGCACGTTATTCTCTGGCTGGGGGTCGTCCTGCATTGATAATATATCTACTGTGCAATTCGCTCTGTGGGTATCTCAGATGCTTTCATTCCCTAGCCAATGAGGAAAATGTGTTTTCCGACCTCTTTGTCAGACCTTACGCACTCATACCTTCCACATCACCCCCACAGACTTGAAGGAGTTTGGAGGTCCACTTTTTTTGTGTATCTTTTGAAGAAAGAGCTTTCATAAGAAAAAAAAAGGCAGTACTTTTCCTCTCTCCTGGACTCTGTTCCTGAAAAAAATATTAAAATAGAGTTGGTCCTGTATTTTAAGCGATGGGAGATTTCCATGATTTGGGTTGAGAATGAGAAACTGCTGTAGGATTCAGTTCCAGGCTGCCTGTTTGCCTGTCTTCTTTGTTTTGGGGCCCTTCAAAGCCAAGCCATGATTTTGTAGTGCATGCTGGTCAAGAATTCGAATATTTACTGCATGGCTGTAGATTGTACGTGGTCCGAATGCCTGGATGCTTCTCCTTCTTAAAGGAAAAGGGATAGGATATGGTATTTCAGGAGGCAAGGGAACTCTTGCCAGCCACAGACCTTTTCCCAAGCATATGGAAATGCCCTTAAGGCCTCTGCTTCTTACAACAAAACTTTTGCCTTCCATCTTACTCAGCTGAACAGGCTAGAAGGTCCCAAATGCTTTGGATTGGAAGGGACCTTAAAGATCATCCAGTTCCAGCCTGCCATGGGCAGGGACACCTTTGATTAGCCCAGGGTGCTCCAAGCCTTATCCCTTTTATTGAGGGTCCTTCCCAGGAAGAAAATGGAAAACCAATCATGGGTATAATACAAGCAGAAATACAAAAGTTAAAAATATCTACATTGGTAGCTTTAGTTCCATGTGTTTATGAATGCTTTTATCATAGCACACTCAATAGGCATTGAAAAAGGTTTTTCAGATTAAATTGGCAAGGAAAATCTGTGCTTGCTGGGTCTGAAATGGGCTGGGCTGAGCCCAGTGGAGATCATAGCTGGGTATTTGAGCAGGTAGTGAGGGGCACCAGCACTGCAGGGCTTCTCTCCTGGGCTCCACTCACCTCCAGTTCCCTTCTGACAGGTCCCATCTGTGTAGGATCCTTGCAGCTCTTTGTGCACTTGGTCCCTGAGCACTTTCTGAGTCTGTCAACAAACCTGCTTGTCAGAGAGTGCCAAGCATTGCACAGCTTCAGCAGAATGGACAATTGCTTACTCTACAAATTATTCCATGCAGAATATTCAGCTGGATGTTTTAGGCTGATATGCTGCATTTAAAGCAGTTGATTGTGAAATATGTCTTCTAAAGTCAACATATTTATGATGCTGTAGAAAATGTTTGGAGTTTGTTGGGTGTTTTTTTGTTTGTTTGTAGTTTGTGGTTTTTTTCTGTTTGGTTTTCTTTGTGGTTTTGGTAGTGGGGTTGTTTTTTGTTTGGTTTTTTTGGGGGGGGTTTTTTGGTTTTATTGCTTGTTTGGGGTTTTTTTGGTTTGGTTTGGTTTTTTTTTTTTTTTTTTTGGTGTGTGTTACATCCTTCTTCTGTGCTAGGTCTGAAAATGATGTTCAGGCAGCTGGGTAGATAACACATCCTCATGTGCATTCAAGAGTATGTTTAATTGTTTCTCTCTGCCTGTTTTCCAGCACTACATGCATTTCTCCAGTGCTACATGCCCTTGTGATTTTCAGTAATGTGTTGGTATTCATTTACATCCCTGTGCTGTCCCACCAGCCCTGTAATGAGTGATTGAGTTCCAGGGGCTGTAAGGCAGTGTGTAATTTGGCCTGCAGGCTTATCTAAACAAAAGAATGTACAACAAATAAAGGCAGCATTAGTGCATTTTGAGTGCTGATTGTTTCAAATCAGATACACAGGAAACCAGATGTTGAAGTTTATCTAAAACACTTGCAGCCCAGTCTGTAACTACAGCAGGAAAAGTGCTCAGCACTTTTTGCATGGAGTTAGCAATGTGTCTGCAGCAAATACAAATTTATTCTTATTCCTCAATTCACCTTTTCAGATGTTCTTTTATTTCTGTTTTCCTTGCAAATTGCTGCTTAATTAATTTTGGTGTGATTCTGCAGGTGTTTTGGGGGCAAAATGCAATTCTTGTACATTGTCCTGAATTTAAATTTGCCACATCTTGAATGATGATAATAAATTTAGCTGCCTAAAATTAGGTACAGAAAGTAGCCTGAGCTTTTTTCACTGTACTTTGAGCTCTAAGAGTTGTGTATGGGACACAATGTGAGTATGTGGCATTTGCAGATGGCTTACACTTGAGTGTGTGGTAAGGATGTAAAATCACAGCTTCAGATGCTCAGATTTGTAAGTTTTACATAAAATTAAGGTAAAAATATCTTTATTTGCAGTAGTACTGAGTACACTTCTGACACTACTGTAGCTTCACACAGTAATGAAGAAAAGCTCTTATAATTTTGGTAAAGAAATCACTCACTTCATGCTGATGATGTTTTGCTGTATTATTCCAACGTGACTCCTCAGAGGAGCTCGAATGCCATTTGCCTGCTGAGATGAATGATACTAAAAGCAAGCTGAAGAGGTTTTTAAAAGCAGGATGGTGTTGAGGTGTCAGCCACTTCCAGGCCTCTGGGCTTTCATTAGCTGTTGACTTTCCTTTATTCTTCTGAGGAAAGTGAGGATTTGGAGATGTCCCAGTCTCAGCCCCAAACCAGTTTGCCTCTGTGCAGCTTTACAAATACAGTATTTTTAGTGAGGTGATACAAGTTCCTGACACAGGAAAGCAGACAAGACATAGCAGTGTGATCTCACAGGCTGTTCATCCCTGCAGATAAAGGAAGCATGGTTATCCCAGGGATTTTCTGTCAAGATGCAGCCTTACAGATGAAATTAAATCATATGTTTATGTCCTGTGTATTGGTGGTACTGAGTAGAGCAGCCTGGCATCATGAGAGAGTTTTAACTGCCTCTGATCTGAATGTGATGAGGAGACAGTGGCACTGAAGGAACAGAGACCTGCTTTTTTTTTTTACCTTCTTTATCTGAGAAGAGGATAGTGCAACATCTTCCTTGTTATTTTGTCCTGGTGTTGATAGGCATTGGCTGTTTGGGAATGACCACGATAGTGCAGTCGTGTTTGCTGTTGAATTTCTAATTTGGGAGCTTGCCTTTTCCCCGTAATACAAAGTCAGAAGTTAGTGGAATATACATAGGGACTCTTAAGGTTAGATAAAGCCAAACAGCATTAAAAAAAAATACCTCTGTGCTATGTTTTGATGTGTTTATTTTATGACTTTACCATTTTAGAAATTAAAAGTATATGAAACTTAACTTTCTTTTTGCTGTTTGATTTAATCAGTTGCTCTGTTTTGGGGCTCCCTGGATTTGTGGCATCACTGGGATTTGTTGTAGTGTGCTAGATACTATTCTGTATTTTCAAGTTTCTGCTTCCAACTTTTCATGCTCATAAAATATTGTATATTTTATGATGAAACCAGTACAGCTTCTTCATACTCTAAGTAGTAACACATGGAAGGGAGGGATGGCTCCTCTTGTTTTCCCTCTTCATATTTCCTTGCCTCCCCTGCTTAATACTCTGCAGCATCAAATGTAGGGCATTAATTCCCATAAAGTCAGTTTGGACAAGGAAATCTTATGAAAATAAATATAGAGAGGGAAGACAGAGTTGTTCTGGCTTGAGCTGCAGCTGCTACAAACTACCATCTGTAGTAGCTGGGCCTTAAAACTTTGAGTTTTATTTCTGGAAAATATCACTGCCATGTGTTGAATGTATCATAATGCTCCACATTTCCTCAAAGTGAAAGCACTATCATGAATTATTATTATGAATTACTTTATTGCTCAGGAGCTTATGGCTTCTTGACATTAAAAAAGAAATTGTCCCTTTTAGTGTGATTTTTGGGGATTTTGATTTATGACTGAACATTGCTGTCTAAATGAGTTTTGGAAGTTCAGGGAAAGTGAGTTAACTTCAAAAACTGAGTTGGTTCCAGAATGAGCATTTTGAATAAGAAAATAACTGCTCACAATTCTTACAGTCACTTAAAGGACAGAAAGTATTTAGAAAATACTATGTATTACATGCATTTACCATTAGCATTCATTTAGGGACCAGAATACATTATTCATGTGTTAATATTTTAAAGCAGAAACATGTAAAATGAACGAGTTCTAAAAGCACAGAGGGAAATCAGTATTAAACAACTTTTATTAGGGTTGCATGGATAAAACAAGTATTCTCTGGTGATAGCTTTAATACTTTCCAAAGCTAATACTTTGAATTGAATCAAGTGGCTCTGAAGGTAGTAGGGAATCTCACAATCTCACCACCCAAATATGATGAGCCTCAGAAATGTGATTTCTGCTTTATCTTGCTATATTAGAGCAGCACTTCTGTGAGCAGCTCTTTTTTCTCTTAATACTTTTGAGATAAATCTAGTCTGCAACCAAAATGGCAAAAATGGTTCTGTCCATGGATCTGACCATGGGAGGGCAGAGGGGAAGCAGTGAGGCAATCTCCAAGACGTGACCCAAATACTTAATTTACGGAGTTAAGAACACAACTTCCATTCAGCTGATAAAATCAACTACAGAGTATGTGTTACACAACTCCTGTTTGTGTGGAATCCATAATCACTTCATTGCCTTTTCCCAAATGCTAGCAGGAATGAAATGTGCCCTCCTTGGGGAACGAGACTGCCGCAGATAATCACAGCAGTCCTCACCAAAGGGAAAATTTGAGTGCTTTTGCCTTATGTAAAGGCACAACAGAAGCTTGTCCTGATTGTTAGGTAACCAAGCAGAGGCTGTTAAATCCCAGGGTGAGGTTCTCCACATCCCAGCAGAAGGTCCCTGGTCAGAAGGCAGGCTCCAGGTGCACCTGCAGGAACAGCAGAGCTGTTCAGCACAGCACATGGGAGTGGTGAGGACACGACGGTTTGGAAACTGGCTCCTGCTGTCATCCACCCTTGCTCAGAGCCAGCATGCTGTGGGGCACATTGCAGTAGGGAAAACTTCTCAGAAAAGGAGCTAGCAATCCAAATGTGAGCAATTAGGGTTTTCTGGGCTCTTTAGAAGTGCCTGGATGCAGATTGCAAACAGCGGTGTGATGAGCCAGAGAGGAGTTTGATAAAGCAGTAACAGAGCAAACCCCTAAAACAACAGGACTAAAATATAATCCTATGACTTCTCATGGCAGATGCATTGCAGTAACTTCAGTATCTATGCAGTGCTGTGAAGGAGGCAAACTGCCATGAGTTAACAAGGCCCTGCTCTGACCCTTTCAGCAGTTCATTGTGGAGTAGGAATTGATAGCAATGCAGAGTTTTCCTGTTCATCTGATGTACCTTATATGGGCACAGTGATTTAGCTGTGCCTTGGCCCACTCCCAAGTTTTGCTAAGTTCCTATGAGGAAAACCTTACTGTAGCTGAAGTCAAAACTCCCCCAGTTGAATTTTGCAGATGTCATCATGTGCCATGTTACTTGTTCAGAGATTGGTGCTTCCCAAAGCCATACTTCAAATATGGGATCTGTGTGCTTCAAGGCTTTGTCTGGCAAAGTAGGAGGCCACATAGTTCTCTTACAGGAAAAGTCTATCAGAACAAATGCAGAACTGGCAGGTCTCACAAAATAAAGCTCCTCTAGAACAGCCAAAGTGTTTCAGTAGTGCTGGGAGAGCACAGAAGTTCATGCTCCCAGTGTGAGGAGGATTTGGGTTTCCCCTGGAAACACACAGTTTATTTGTGATTAAATGCAGCAGAGGTAAATAAAATAACTTTGTCATTTTATGTCCTTTGTCAGTGTTTAGTTACGCTATTTGATAATTCTTTTCCATGGACTTCGTTTTCATTACTTGCCACTTGTGTTATGGCTCTCCCAATAGCAATCTCTGGTGTTGTGGGCTTTTTAGTATTTACCTTGAACTTGAATGAAATCCAGCTAAAGTGTTGTACTGGAATTAATTGGACATTTCAACAATTTAATTTTCTAGGAGGCAAGGTTTCTTATTTCTGTCACATGGGTTGTTAGCATATGCCAGTGACACTATTTAGTCTTTACTTGTTACGATGCTTAATTTTAGTGATTCACCCACACACAATTTTTTTTTTCTCCCTTGAATTTGCATGTGTCATCCTATCCATTTTCCAAGTTAGACTCTGTCAGCTCATGTGCTACGCTTTCAAGGATGATCAGAATTCAAATTTATAGGTAGCTTCCTTAAAAACTGTTAGATCACCAGGAATCATGAATGAAATTGCTTTTAGATCAGAGCAACTTAAGCTAGATATACTTTATAGCTTTTGAACCAAGTTAACATAGGAAAAGATAATGAGAACTTGCAGCAGAAATAGCTTTTGAATATTGATGCATCTGAACTTAGAAAGACAGGTACATGTACACCACACATATATGATGAAGTCAGCCCTACATTGGATGAAAATCTTCAGAAAACATTGGATTTTACCACTTACAGGCTAGCTGCGCTTCTCTGATTTTTGTAGTGTCTTAATGAACTCCTTCATTAGTTGGCCACTGTATGTTTTCCAAATCTGTAATGAAATTTGTACCTTTGTAACACTTGGAACATGAGCTAAACTGCACCACAGCTTGTATCCACCATGGTTATCCTGCAGAACCAACTGCATCCAGCCACTTGATGCTTCCTAGTTCGTGGGAGAAATTTGGAACACTGGTGGTTTTAGTGACCAGAGAGCCCTTTGGTTTCAAGCATTCTGTTTGTATGATAATAGCATTTGAAATAATAATTTTGAAGGTATTAAAGCATACATATCAAGTGGTGTTGAATGAGGAAATGGAATTGTCCTGCCCACATCAATATTGCAGAGGTGGTGAATTTCTGTTCAGGGGGGACAGCCCTCAAGAAGACAAACCTTTCCTGAAAGAGGTTCCTTGTGTTTGAACTATGTATGTGTCGTGGCAAGAGCTTGTAGATGGGTCTCCCTAATGTATTTTGGTCTCTTTGCATCGTTTGTGCAGTGAGAAGACGCTTGGAAGGGCACACCCCAGACATGTCACGGGCCAGCAGCTTCACTGACGACATCGACCTGGTACCCGAGGAGTCCCTGCTGCCAGCAGCATCCGACGTGGCACAGTGAGTGAGCAGCAGCTCCTTAGCTGATCACTTAAATGCTCATTAATAATGAGGGACACCTGTCATTGAGTAACAGTTATGCTTTTCCTGGCTGGCTGCACTTGAAGTGATTGTGGGTTTGATGTTGTTTAACTAAATGTGAACATTTCCTAGTTTAGCCTAAAGTTTGGTGGAAGTAGCCGGACACTTGGAAAAGCAGCACTGCTCTGTGGTGGGTGGCTTGCAGTCTTGGTGTCTTTGTTTTCCCAGGTTTTAAGGCAGCTGAAACAGTTCCTGAGAGCTGTGAGCTTTACAGACAGTTTTATACTTGTAGACTGCCCCATCGGGTTAAGATCTAAAGCAGTCCTAATATGAATTGATTGGACACCTAAATGAAATAGTCATTTATAGATACAGCCTGAAAATAGAAAGGCCACCTCATGTAAAATTCCTATAAAGCAGGCACACTTTTAAGGAAATTATGTTCCACAAATATGAAAGTGGAGTTATTGTCCAGGACAGAAAATCCCCATCAGGGAGTTCACTGCAATTGTTGAGTTGTTGCTTTTACTTGGCTTAGGAAATTTTTCTGGAAATAAAATAATCATGCAGTACAGCTTTATATTATGTTTTATCAGGATCTTGAGTAACCTTCATTCTTTTGTCCTGCAATATGCATGTCCTGTTTTGGGCATGGGGATCCTGGAGTAAATTTCAAATGTAAACCAAAGCATTAAAACACAGAGGAAGGCCTGGATGGACCAGAACATCCAGGTGCCATAGCAATGTTGTATCTCCCATCACAAACTGATACAAATAAGGCTGGTGAGGAGGTCTCCCGAGTTAGCAGGCTCATGAAGGTCTAGCGGATATTTGGATGTTACCATTAACATGGTAATGTTGGTGAAACACTCACCTGAGATCACTCTTGCAGGAGAACATCTGGGCTTGTCACTGGAAAAACCTTTTATCTGAGGTTAAAAAAAAAAGAAAAAAAAATTGTTGCTTGCTTTCAGTTAGGGAAAAATATCCACAGTGGTGTTCAGGATGAATTTGAAAGCAATGTGATTCTGTTCCATGGTGTGATTGTCTTTAAGAGGGTTTCTTTCACATCCTATGTTTACTTTCTGTCAGGGAACTCACACAGGTGATGTGTGTGCTACATTTATAGTGACTGTACTGTGTTTTCATATGGGATATCCTTGTATTTCCCCAACATGTCATATTGGCCTTGCCTTCAAATCAGAGAATTCTAAATTGTTCTATCAAATTGGTCATTTTTTCTTCTTTTCATTCAGCACAATGCAAGCAAAGAGTTTTGCATTTGAGGGGAAAAAAACCCCTCAGATCTAATCTTACTTCTACTGTTTAGTGCATGAAAAATGGTGCTATTGTGACTTACATTTTGTAGTGCAAACTGTACCTGCATTTTTAGCTCTTATTGGTGTTTTTTACGTGCATTTCTCCCTTGTGGGGAAAATAAGGAGTAGCAGAAAGATAATCAAGTGCACAAATGAAAAAAAGAAATTAAAATATGGAGAGATTTTAAGTACTGTGCTACACAATTTAAAGTCATATACTATGAAATCATTAATTTCCCTTGATCTGGATGTCAGGTGCATAGAAGCAGAATGATTTTGCAACTGAAATAACTAAATTAAGGATTTTTACATTCTAAGTCCCACAATAAAAAAACATATGTATAAATTGTAGCTTCTAAATACTAGTAAGAAACTTCAAATGTATAGAAAACATAAGGCCAGAAATTATAGATATAAAGGTGCCATGTAAGAACAAAGCCAAAACATAATTTCATCTAGTTTTCTGCTTCTAAATTGAGCATAACAGTTTTCACCTATATCACTGATCATCTCATTTTCTATGTCTGCATTTTTACCTAGTAGGTAAAATGCATTCATTTTAGAGTCAAGCTGATTCTTGAGCAGAAATGTGTAGTGGCTCCGTCTTTAACCTGTGTACTTTGTGAGAGAAGCACAGAACGTGTTGTATTTATGGATCCAGGTTTAAACTCCAGTTTCAATGAAAACAGTAAGATATTAACACTGTATTTTCCTGACACACATCAATATTAGATATACTCAGTATAATTATTTATCTTGTCTTTTAGCAGAAGTATAAGCAGGTAAGTGTCTTGGTGTGTGCTGCACTTGCTTTGGTGTGTGAGCTTTCCAAAACAGCATGGTTTCTGCTTTTCACTTAATTAGGCCAACAAGTCTTCATCATAGAGTCTTAAAAACAGTCAATGATAAAACAAAAACACAAGAGTAAAATTCAGCCAAAAGGGAGTGTGTGGGTGTGTAAGTATATATGAACACGCAGTGAGCCTCGCCAACTTGCAAAATAAGTGAAAACTTGGCTTTCACATATCAGGTCATGCCAGGATCCCACAATGATGACAGTTTCACGTGAGGCACTTTGTGAACTCAAGTTTGACTTTGAGGAGCTGCCAAAAGCTAAAGTTTTGTTTGCCTTCAGCAAGTGTTTTAAGCTACAAAATCAATCCTGCAGTAAACCTTTATTTCAAAGTCTGTCACTGGTCGTTTTTTAGCTTCCTGTGTTGATTATTAAACATGGTGCCAGGCCTACAGCTGTAATGTTTTGAGGGTTGTTTTCTGTATTGTGAACAATAGATGCTCATCAAGTCTGCTCTGCTGGATGGAAGGCAGCAGAGATGCTCTCTGGTGACATAAGCTTTGCTTTAGGCCACATGCTCTTGCAAATTCCCTCCATTGTGTGGGAAGGGCAAATGATATCCCAGGAAAACAGATTTCTTACCCTTGAGCCTCATTGCCTTAGACAAGCCTCTGTCACATCAATCTGCATGTGCATAGCAGATTCACATCACAGTAACTCAGGTGGGTTTTGCCAGGCAAGCACCAGGCTGCTTGAAAACTGCTGATATTATAGTTTAAGGTGATTTTTGACTGAAAGCAAACCAGTTCAATGTGTTGCAGCACTGCCCAAGTGTCAGTGGTGGATGCATCCACCAGTGGAATTCTGATGTGAGTGGTCCATGCAAGCTTGGAGAAGCTAAGCTGCCCTGGCAGAAGCTGTCAGTGAAATCAGGCAGCAAGCTGGAAAATGGAGCTTGAGAGACCTCTCTGTAGGAACACAGCTGCTTTGGATCCCTTAGGCAGCTGGGATGGTGTTTGTTTCTGGTGATCTCTGCACAGATGTGAACAACTCCTGAGCCAGGGGACAAAAGCATCATATTCAGTTTATAACTCTGTGGCTGCCTGAAGTTCTTGCTGGGTATCTTTGGCCCATTTCCTCAGGGGCCAAAAATCCCATGTGCTGCTGACCTGAGTAGAGCTCTGTTGGTTTATAGTGGCTGCTTGTGAGGTGTCCAAAGCTGAATAAAAATGATGGTGTTAGAGATTAATCAATTCTGATGGATTAAATAAATATATTAATTTCAGTCAGTTGATGAGTAGTTCTATTTTTAGCAAAAAATGTTTGGACTGCCTGACATAATTACCTAATATTTCAAATCCTCTGATGAACAGTCAGAAGGGGACTCCATCAGTGAATCACTGGAGTTTTGCAAGGGTAAAGGAGAACCCAGTAACTTTAAGACTTAGTATTTTAATTTTTTTTATCTCCAGCTGGTTCTATTTTTATTGTGATGACATGAACCCTTGGCCATGACAACATTTTCTGTCATTCACACCAGAGTTTAACCTTCCATCAGAAAAGAGAGAATTTGGCCAATAGATTGCACTGAAACATTACAACAACCTGGTCTCAGATAGCACAGTCTCAGGAAAAATATACACAGCAGCAGCTTTAGAGGCAGACATCCTGTTTTTGTTTTTCAGAGCTCTGTGGTTTAAAGCTGTGGTGTCTAAAGCTCTTTCCAGTGTAAGGAAAAGCAAAAGTCAGAAATTGTCTCTGTCAGCGTGGTTAAGCAGCTGTGGTTGAGTGTGCATTTTGTGGCTCGCTGGGGTCACAGGGGGGTGAAAGTCAGCAGGTTCCTGGAGGGGAGCAGGGCAGTGCAGGAAACCTCTGGCAGGTGAGATGCACACACAATGCCCATGGTCTGCCCTCAGGGGACAGCTGAGCAGTAACTCCTCAGCTGGAACAGGCTGCCAGGGAGCTCAGAGCTCCACCTGTTCCCACAGGGAAGGTGGGGATTCATTGCTGCTCGTGGGCTGAGAGTGAGACCAGCAGTTGCTCTTCTTTCTGAGGCTCTGGCCACAGCAGAGTCAAGCTGAGCTCAGGAGCCATGGGTTTAATCCAGCCCTGGTTAAACCAGTTCTGAGCAGAGGTTTAGAAAGCATGAAGGTGCTTGCGTTACAGTCCTGTGTGTGAGGTGAGTGTGCTGTGAAAATGGCTCACTGCTTCACTTTGAGGTCTTTAGTGTAACAGAAGCACAGACCTGACTGTGGAACCAACCTGATATCCACTGTTCCACCTCCTCCAGTGTTTTTTTTTTATTTCAAGCTCATAGCACAAAACTGGCTCTTAGATTGTACAAGGGAGTTTCACCTACAAAAGGATTAGCAGGAAAACCCAGCATTAAAATGTGGTTATTAAACAATCTTTTCCCCCGCTGAGGAAGGGGGAAAAGATAGACCTGAGGTGAGGGAATGGATGCAAAACAAAACTCTTTTAATGGGGGAAACTGAGACCTCAAGGATGAGGGTGACTGAATGCCCTGTTCTGTGTCATCACTGGTGAATCCTGATGCAAAAAGAGCATCCCAAATTAATCTCCAGCTGTGAGCAGGAGACCTTCTGTGAGGACTGAGGCTTCATGAAGCCAGGGGGTTGGTTTCTCTCTGTTGGTGTTTGTGCTCGCTGCAGGCTGCCTGGAAGAGCAGACCAAAGCTGCTGCCCACCCCACCAGAGCTGGGTTCTGCAGAGACTGCTGTGTGCTGGGGTGGAAAATCAAATTTGTATTCAAAGGAGGGTACTTCATGGTTAGTCTTAGAATTTTAGCTTTTCTCTTTTAAAACAAGTTTAGGAAATATTTTATGGTTTTCTGTTATTGTTTTCTTTTTTAGAGGAAATAGGTTATCATATGATTGGCAGATGTGAAATATGACTAATTTCCTTCATTGCCCACTAACACAGAAATTTTCTACAAAGTGAATGGGACAAATGGTAAAATTTATGCTAGGCCTTAAAGCATTCATTAGGTGTTATCAAAGAAAATGATCATTATTAAGCCCTTGAAAAAAGGGATGTTAAACCCATCTTTTGACTTTCAGCCTTCCACCATCTGTAGATGGTAGTGAAGGTTTTATCAGGGTCTTAAGAATATTTTTTGTCCTTCTTTGTCTCTGCTTGAAAATCTAGGAGTGAACTTGTAACACCAAGCATATTTTCAGTCTTTCTGTTGTTTTGGTTTATCTCTGCCAGCTCCATTTCTCTTTGTATTTTTATCATGACTTCTTTCTATAGCTTATTGCCTTTAATCTTATTGAAGAAACAGTTCACCTTCTCACCAGCAAGTCTATCCCACTAAATATATAATAT
>VYZP01041279.1:12890-27443 GCA_013400635.1 Hypocryptadius cinnamomeus
ATAATATATAATATATAATATATAATATATAATATATAATATATAATATATAATAATATATTGTATAGAAAAGAGAATAAATAATAATATATAATATATAACATATAATCCAGTAATTGGATAGTGATCTTGTGTAGAATAATTGAATCAACTATAAACTCATTAATAACACTTTTATTACTAAAATAGTGTTCCTGGGGTAACCCACAGTACCATGAGTGGAGGGCACATATCTATATCCATCTTCTTTCCAGGTCTGTTGGCTTTTGACACTTACTAATTCCCACTCTCGTGTGCATTGAACACAGGTGTTACTGATGCAACTAGTTCTGTCCTCAACATGGCACTCAAAAACATTTTAAATTGCTTCAAAGAGGGATTTTTGCAAGCATCTGTCAGTTCTGACCAGAAAAAAATGAGGTAAAATAGTGAAAATTTACCAGACAGTAGTAATTGCTAATCTGGTTCTATGCTTTTTACCATTATATGGTCATGTGTTAAATTACACTTTTTAGCACTACCCATTTTTGTCTTGTCACTTCTAATTTGGAACTCTTTAAAAGGGCTGCCTTGAGATTTATTTCAGCACCCAAAGTATTTTTATTACCATGTAATATGAAAGCAAGGCTGGCATTAGTATAAATTGGTGGCAGTATGCAATAAGCTTTTATAAGAATTTCACTTTGATTCTGAGGGGGTTTGGAGGTATTTATTCAGGAGTCACGGTGAATTTTTGCTTTTATTCCAAAAGTGAGAACATTTGGCCAGTGGAGGGCACTGCCCCATAACACAGGAGAAACAGAAACTCCCGTTTCAGCTTTCCAAATCCCATTTGTCATTTCAGCAAGGTTACTTATAAACTTAATTTATCTGCATCTGAATTTCCCCAATGTTAAATTGGCAAGTTGCCACACAAGAAAAACCCCTACTATACTTAAACATCAGTTTAATGAGCAATTTAACCAACCCCCAAAGGCTCAGCTTGGTGTGGTGGTTAGACTTTCTTTCCTGGAAAACAGACTATTGTAAGAGCCCACTGAAGGCTGTCAAAATATAACTGAATGCATATTAACATGTAAACCTCTATGCAGCAAAATTTCCAGACCTGATGGAAAAGTGTGACATAAAAAGTTGCTTTGGAAACAGAATCTTCTACAAAAAAATTTCTAGAATTGATTTTTTTTTTTCCTTAATGAGTTTTCTAATAATTTCACAGAATTTTGAAGTGTCAATAAAATTTTTCATGGCCGGGATGTGAAGTGACTCTGGGATATATGGCTGCAAATATCTGTAAAGAAGATAGCTTACAAAGGATGCATCTGTTCCCAGATAAAATTAAGGACTCCCCTTTGTGGCTTTGCTATACACAGAAATTATTTGTCTCAGCAGCAAGTCAGAAAATAGAAAAAAGGCAACTCTAACATTTGTTATTGAAAGGGGTGCAAGGAGCTGGATTGGATTATCGGTCTCTTGTCTGTACTGTGAGGGGAAAGCCAGGGAAGGGGGAATCACATTATCAAGGCTTTGTTTGGATGTCAGAATTTGTCAAGGTTTTAGTTAATTATTATTATAACTCAATTGTCATTTCCAAGCTCCATGACACGTGACAATATCATGAGTGCCTCTATGTGCAGCTGTGATGGAAGTTAGGAAAAACATCACATGAAAGGGTGTTGTTTGCTGAAGAAGACAGTGCAACCCTTCATGTCAGACCACCCCAGCCTGTCAGTGCCAGGCAAAATAAAAGTGTGCCACGTGTAGCACCTGTGTTTGGGGAGGGGAGGATAAAAAACCTTGGTGGGAGAAGCGTGGTGGTTGCACTGCACAGAGAAGTGTGACTCTGTCCCTTCTGTAGAAGTAACCAGGCACATGTTGGCTGTTACCCCTGATCTGGTGGTTTTGCAGTATTTTGTGTTTTAGCACTTCTCCTGTGAGATTAAATTGGATGTGGCTGAACCATGCCTGTGCCTGTTCTGGTCATAGGCATTTGGTTGTGCTCATTGTCTGTTTGTGTAAAATATGCTGAGGCAAAGGAGAAGCAGGGATAGGAATCCACGGTGTCTGCAGCCTAAACATTCAGGTCATTGCTCAGGTGGTCGGGCTCCATCCATAAACCACAGGGTGTGTTTTCCATTGGAAACATTCAACACAACAAAAATTGCTTATACCAGTTGTCCTTCCCTTTCCTTCCATGGCTGCTTCCCTGGGCTGCTCCTGTGACCGAGGCAGCCCCTCTCTCATACCAACCAAAAGCCCATCCCTGCATAACAGGGACTGTAGAAGCACTTAGGGTCAAAAAAAGGATGGAGAAAAGCTTGAAGGCATGAAGACACCATTTTTTTGGCTTGAACTTGTGGAGGGGAGAGCTGAGATAAAAACCTATCATTCTTTCTAATGCAGGGAGCTTTAATTTTACCTTAATATTAGCTTAAGTGTTACCCTGCTGTCCTTCTGAGCACGGACAGCAGCCCTGCCAGCCAGCATCCTGCCTTCCACTCAAGAGAGTCACTTCAAATCCTTACAGCCTACTTTCTGAAGTAGTGACATGCCTGTCTAACATGCTGCTTCTACAGACATCATTTCTGAGGCAGCATCAAGCAGGAAAAAAAATTCAGAAACTGTAAGTGAAAGTTAAGAGAGCTCAGTGTGGTTAAGTGAAAAGTTGTGATGGGTGCATTGAGGACAAAAAAAGACAGGAAATAAAATTTTATTACAGATGTCAGGAGCAGTTCTGTAGTTAGAAAATGCAATTTAGGGGTGATTTCGTTAGTATTTCTTCGTTACCAATATTATGAAAATCTACTTTGAAACTTTCAAAATAACGTGAACAATAATGCATTGATCATAAATTGAAATGGCATCGTTTTGTGATGATGTTTCACAGTGGAGTTTAAACAAACAAACAGTTTGGAGTTAGGACTGTGTTTCTACCCAGGAAGCAGGCAGAATGTACACTTAGCCTAAAATGAAAGGAGGAAGACTCTTTTCTGTGTTAAGTGTTAATTTGGTGTTTATCAAGGGGTGCTGCAGTCTTGCCTTATTTGCCAATCTCTAGACAGTCTTATTCTGTATTTACTGGTCAAGTGCCTTTCCTTATTGAAATATAAATAATTGTTCATTTCATTCAGGTGGCTTTTATAGACTTTTGTATAGTGCAACATAGTACCCAATGAAGCAAGACACACTTGCTTTCACTGCATTAAAGGATATTGGGATTCACATGACATGGCTGAGTTACTGGAGCTGCTTCTGTTCTATGGGATGGACTTAAGGCTATGGATTGTTTATGGCAGCTCCAAAAATAATTCTCATGTATGTTTGTGTCTTACTGATTTTTTAAAATTATTTTTTCCTAAAATACACTTTAAAGAAAAATCTTACAAAGGAAGAAGTTCTTTAGTAAAGCAAATGCCATTTACATCTTCATTGTGTGTTTAAAAACAATGCTGATTCTCGTTCTTCAGTGAACACTGAGACCACTGGTCATTCTGCTGCAGTAAAGGTACAATTTAAATGTATGTCCTCTGTATTTCTTTTTGTCTAAAATAAAATTTAGATGCTTTGCAATGAGCAGATATCTCTATTAAAACTCTCTTATTGTGTACAAGATGTTCACAACAAAAGTTAGTAGTTTGAGAGATCATCTTATATCTTCTCATGATTATTTTCTTGGGTAGCCCTACCAAAACTGAAGGAATGTCTTCTAGCTTCTAGACCTGAAATTTCACTCATTTATATATATATATATACCATATTTAATTATGTAGATTTAAAGTAATGCTGAAATACTCATTGATAAATCAACACACAATTTGGGTTAAATATTAATTACTCCTATTTCTGTGCCTGGGAGGTAATGGAATTGTTGCAGCCAATGTGACTAACATATGTCTG
This sequence comes from Hypocryptadius cinnamomeus, assembly GCA_013400635.1. NCBI lineage: Eukaryota > Metazoa > Chordata > Aves > Passeriformes > Zosteropidae > Hypocryptadius > Hypocryptadius cinnamomeus. Next base: position 16,785 of record VYZP01041279.1, read on the forward strand.
TGCCTAAATAGGGCTGATATGTGAAAACTGGTAGATGAAATTGCTGCTTTGTTAATTTGACCACTGCATTAATCTCTGTGCTTGAAAACTTTATTTTAACAAGTTACTTCCAGGAAATTTAAATGATGGCAATTCTATAAAACCTGATGGTTCCTCATGGATTTCTCAGCTCTGACACTTTCACAGCTGCACGTGTTAAATCTTTTTATAGGCCAAACTTGATGAACTCCAAATGGGACAATGGAAGTTGCTTTTCAGGTTGGATACACTGAAATAGATGCCAGACAAATACCAGTGCCAGTTGCTTGTCTGCTTTTTCTTTTAGTGCTCTGCAATTTGGAGAAGCCATTATACTCTCTCTTTTACTCCAGATTAAATGCCCTATCTCCAGGGCTGCTTTTCCCCCTGCCCAATAATGCTTCTAGATGTTATCACCACCTTCTCAAAAAACTTTGCCCTAATTGCTTAGCTGTTTGTTTGTATTGCTAAGACAATTTATCTCTGGTCTCTGGGTCAAAATGAATTTATCAGACCATTACAGTACAGAAAGCTTAGTATGTGGGCACTGAAGCTTGCAGTCATTGCACGCTATATTGAGCTCTGTTCCTCCCAGTGCTCTGCCTGTTTGCTCCTGGCCTGCTGTAATGGCATTTTTCATAACTCACTGATACTTATCTCCCCTGCTTTAGTCAGCCAGGCTGCCTACATCCAGGCAGTGGATAGAATAGATAATCTTGATGGTCTTTTTTTTTTAGTTTTTATTTAGTCAGCTGTCTGCAATATGTGTGGTGCTCATTAGTATAAAAATATGCTTGGAAACAAAGCTCCAAGAGCTCTTGAAGCTGTTCTTATGCTGATTTCTCTTACTCCAGCAGTTGTCACTGAGGGATCCCCTCCAGTGGGTTCTGTGATTTGTTCCTGCAGTAATCCAAATCCAATAATACAATGTAAACTACTTTCCACATGTTCCTGTGCTTACTTAGCTACTTTGTTATTAAAAAAAAATACAAATTGCTTCTAATGTGAAATGTGTGGAATTCGCAGCATTTCAGATAAACAAAGCATGTGCTTTTCCTGTGTTCAGTTCTTTTCTTAGTCCTTTGACACTGTGTCTGCTGTAAATTTCATACTTCATCTCCAAATTTTGGAGTTCATGGAAGTCCCCATTCATTCTCATATTGACAAAGAATTGTCATTGGTTTGGTCTTTTTAATATAGGAAAAGTTTCAATTTGATTTCTATGCATAATCTTTTCTGTGTAATCTTGAGCGAAAGGCTTTATTAGTGTCATGTTATCCACCTGCCTAGCTCTGATTAAATTTTAATTTAGAAAACAAGCCTGTTAGTGTTTAACAAGCACTGGGCAAGGGGAACTTGCTAGCCAAGGAAGGGCTGTGGTACCTTGAGGGTTTTGATTGCAAATCCTTTGTCTGCCCCCTCTTGCAGGGAAACCCAAGGTCAGTTCTAAGTAAAATAAGGTACAATTTATTAAGCTAATTACCCCTGCTCTTTCTATACAGCACTGGGAGGTAGAATTGCTTTGTGCCAGACTTTGTCTCAGTAGCACAAATGGGCTGGGCCTGTTCTGTCTTCTGCTTGTCCCTTTCCCCTCTGCAGCTCTTGAGGGACAGGAATAAAGTCAATTCCTTAGCATGGGGGATTGACTAGTGCAGTGTGGAGTGGTGAGGGCAGGGTCTGTTGTTTGTGGCAGAGAAGTGGACAGGAGCTGGGGCCTTGTGGCTGAAAAGATGGGGAATGGAAGCAGGGACAGCAGCACCTGCCTGGATGAAGATTTGAAGGCCTTGCTCTCACCCAGGGCTCCCTTGCACGTCTTGCTGGTGACTTCAGAGATCACCTGGGCTCCTCTCAGCTCCTTTCATCATCCATAACCACCTCATCCTGTCATCCATCCCTGCAGTTTCTCTTCCTCTTGGTGGGGTGGGAGAAGTGTGTGTGTGTGTGTGTGTGTGCATGTATGTCTGAGAAAAGCCTGGACAACGAAATTTAACTTTGCTCACTGTACTGAGGAGCCTTGACTGAGCTCTGCCTTCTATTTTAATGTTCAAGCATCTGAGTTTTGCCTCTAGCTGGTCAAGAATCTGAATTTGTGTCCTCAGATATCCTTAGAATTTTCCCAGGAAGAATGTCTAACATATGCAGAACTTGGAGAGAAGTCTTTATCTCTTGTTATCAGCACATCTCTGCAGTGACCTCACAGCAGCTCCCTGCTGGATGGAATCGATAATCAGGATAAAGGGGGTAGCCCATTCCCTTCCAATTTACAGTCAGCCCTGTATGTACTTGATTAAACAGAGTTTTAGAGATAGAATCATGTAGCTTTAGAGCTATAACCACATAGGTAGCTATTGGATTTCTGTGAAATGTGTCTATACTCTGGCTTACAGCATTCTCTCTTTCCTGTGATATTATATTACACCTTTTTAGATGTCTTTTGTTGCTTGTTTGCTTGGTTGTGAAAGCAAACCAACTGGTGTGCTTGAACCCCTGCATATTTACTTGGAGTCTAAATTTAATTTTATCACTCATGCATAGTATTAAACCCTGAAAATTAAGTCAGAATTATCCTCCTGCTTACTTTACAGCAAGTCTCTGTGTGTGATGAGTAAACACACTGTGGGTGGCCGAGGGTAAAATAAAATTTCAGTGTTTGTTCGCAAGGGCAGATTTCTTCCCCTTCAAAAGATAAACACCTAGCCACAGTTTAGTAGATTCTACCAGCTGGTTTAATTGATTCAAAAAAATATCTCACAGATGAATGTAGAACTTTTTAAAAATTATTTTGGTATTTTCATAAGCATATTGTAAAGCTTTGGGAGTCCTCTAGCACTCAAAACATGACCCTTATTTCAGATGTTTGGATTAAAGACTTTGCCACAGCCCATATCTCAGGCCTCTGCAACTAAATTGGAAATACAAACCCAAAATATATGCCCTTACTTTATCCATTCAGTATTTATATCAGACAAGTATTATACAAGAAAATTATAGCAATTGAGGAAAAAAAAAGCCCAAAACACTCATAGTATCACACAGTCATTCTCTCTTTTCAGTTGTATCAGCTGAGCACTAATAATGAACATCTCCAAAATCTCAAGTTTCAGCACTGGGACGCTTTAATGCATGAGCTAATGAAGAGCTGGAGGTTATTTAATCTTATCCTTGCCTGTTCCTTGTTCAGAAGGTGATAATCTCTTTCACAAACAGAAGGGGCATGAGCTCATTACAGAACTTGCTATTCATGACATCACCATTCCCCTCACTGGTTCTTCTCTACGTCTCTTTTTTCTTCTAGCACTGTGTGAGCAAGGTAAATATCAGTATCAAAGTTCTCCCTGGGCAATGGGTTTCAGCCTGTGCTTTGGTTTCAGTGTTCTTGTTTAGGCAGCAAAGAGACAGTGTAGAATTGTCTTACAATTCAGATGGGTGACCCCATCTTCATTCCAGAATATTCTTCCCAATTGTGGCTTCCTTATCAACCTGTTTTAAACTGCCTTAGTTTATTGGGGGGGTAGGCAAGTGAAGGAAGCAATTTAAGTCCAAAGTCTTTTGGTTTACACTGTTAGCTCTCATTTGAGTTCTTTTGTTTAAACACAGCTGGCCTGTCTGGGGCTAACACCCAGCTGTGCTCTGGCAGGTGAAATCTGCAGTCGTGCTGCTGAAGCCAGCAATGGAAGTCCATGGAGGCAGGGAGAAATCTGAGGAACTCTGCGACAGGGGACACTAGGCCAGCTCATTCTCCAAGTGCAGTGGATTAACTTTCTCCATGGACTCTCTGAACCCAAATTATTAAGTGGGCTGTAAACCCTGGTGTTGACACACGAGCTTGCGCTGAGGGGCTGGGCTGCAGCCCAGGAGCTGCCTCGTAGCAGTCGCTGTTAGGCAGGATCTGAGGGTCATGTGGGATTGGGAGCACTGCACAGCAGCCTGTGGGAGAACACCCTTCTGATCAGACACAAACCACAAAATCCAAATCACAAATGGGAAACAGCTTTTGAGTCTTGTAATTTGTCCTTAATGCTACTGGAGTATCTCTGCTTTGTCATCCTTGGAGATGCTGAGGAGAAGATCTTTGAACATACGTTTTTCTGAGATATTCTGATAGTCAAGTTTAGTTTTCTCTGTCTTAAAATCCACCCCTTAGTTTTGAGTAACGAACTAACAGACCTTATCTTCATTTCCTTCGTATTATTAAGGAAATATTAAACACAGGGCTTGATCACTACTTAATGCTTGCCATGTTTGTTGTAATGTTCTGCCAAACTGCATTTTCTACAAAATCCCATCTTCATTCCTCTTTTGTAGATGTCATTTTGCAAAATATCTATACAGCAAAGTGTCTTTAAAAGCAAAGGATGGTAAAAATTGTTCTGGTGTTAACCAAGGCTATAGGGCTGTTATAATTTTATTTTTTAATAATAACATGGCTCCAATTTTTTGTTGATGTCAATCACCTGCAAGAATGTTTGATGTAGGCAGAATTTAACCCTGCTTTCTAAAGGAATTTTTAATTTGAGGCAAGAAAACAAGAAGTCTAGAATGAAAAAGTGTTATAAAATTTTTCTAGTTTTCTGTTTGTAGGTCTAAGTCAAGAGAACTTTGAAATGCTGATGTATTAAAAAATGTTGTGGTGCTGGGAGTTACAATCCTAAATGACTCTGTTTATCCAGGCTTGTACCTATAGACAGTAAAATCTTCTATGATTATAAAGACAATAAATGAACATTTATCTTCAAGTTCTTGTTGATGCCTGTCTGTTCTTAGTCAGTAGCCACGTTTTTAGAACAGTAAACCTTTTATTGTCTGACTACTCTAGAGAATGCTGCTTTCCAAAAGCACAGTTGTCAAAAGTATGCCTGTAATGTTGTGCTAAAAGTATTTTTAGGGGGAGTAGTAAATGATGCTGGCGAGGTGTTTTCTTTTGGGAGAAGAATGGTTTGACTCGCTGGCAAAAAGTCAAGTGAATGACCATAGAAGGGCAGAAGTTTGTTGTTGATTTGCCAGCAAAAATGAGATGTGAACTCTGTGAACTAAAGGAACATGTGGCCACCTGTCTGGAAATTTGACTTGGGGGGGAAGGGGCGGTGTGGTTTGTGCTGTTTTCCTTCTCCTAGACAAGAAATGCTCTTGTAGGCATTCTGTATTTTTGCTTAGTTCTTTCAGTTCCTTGAAGGAAAAAAACCTGAGCTCATTAGTGACATTTTTAGCTTTACTATGAACATGCTAAAGGGAGAATGTCAATTCTTGCAGGTCGGTCACTTTGGGTGACAAGGGGTTAATGTTTCTTCTCTACCTATGCCCAAACTTACTGTGCTCATTCTATGGTCATGTCAAATGCTTTTAGAAGTACAGCAATAACACACTGCCTTTGGAGGAGAAGCTTCCTCTTCATATAGAATTTTTGTTTAACAATGATAACCACTGAAATAAAACACAGGACAGTGTAACTTTCAAATACTTTTTAATATTGCTGCTTTTTTGGTTTTTTTTTTGGTTTTTTTTTAAAGAATTGAATTAAAAAATGTGATGCAAGAGGACTAAAATGGCAGTAGAGAAGGGAGCAAAATGAGCTGTTAAAATCAGCTGGTTAATAGGTAGTAACAAAAGAGGATTTTAGGAAAATTCTATTGAATCTCAATAAAGAAAAGGAATAGGGAATCCAATTACAGATGAATTATAATAAAGAGAGTGGAAAGTTAGGCCTCTTTGGACAAAGAATAATAAAAAGCCACAGTTGTGCCTATTTTCTTTTGGTGGGGGGTGTTTAATGGGTTTATATGAACTAACACAGGTTCCTTGCAGAACTCCCATGAGAATGATGAATCAGAAGGAGTATTTTCATTTCCTTTTTATGATTCAGAAGAAAAATTGATACATGAAGCTTTCTCTAGGTCTAGTTTTGTGGAAGGTGTGGTTAAATAAAACTGGTTGCTATGAGTAAAAACCTGTCTGGGTGGGGAATCTCCAAAAGCTTTTGAGTAACTTAGGGCAGTAAATTGTTGGAATTTTGATGCAGTTACTAAAAAATAAGTCACATCAAAAAGTAGAAGTAATATTTACAACAACTTGCCATCAGGACTCTCTCAGAGCTGAGAGTAGATGCCTCTCCCCAAGTGATTCACTTTGTTTCACCAGATCCTTTCTCTGTTATCTCACTGATATATTACAGAAATCCTGATGGTTTCTTGCTCTCAGGGTTGTGGTTTCACAACCAATTTGAAGTGCTCTAAGACTGTGCTGCCTCCAAAATGTTTGTCTCTTCCCTCTGCCCTGCTGCCTCTCTACTTCCCCTTTTCTGCTTTTCTCAGCACTAGATATTATACAGATCACTTACCTGGTTAAATACCTTCATAGAAGTGGCTGAGAGTATTAAAGTTGAAAAGAAATCCTTAATTATCTTGGGACAATTACTTATTCTTAAAATAAAGAATTTTTTTTCCATGTGGGCTTTCAAGTTTTATGGAAGTACACTTCTTAATTTTTAATCCTTTTGGCCCTCTTATTTCACTTTATGTATGAGCACCTTAATGGTATGGTCAGGTTTCTGTCTGTCTGTCTGTAGTTGGGTCAAAATACACTGATTAATGGATTCTACTGAGATGACACACTAAGGTTGTAAACTTCAGTCTGAGAGATTCTCCTATTCCTTATTTATAAAGATCTGTTTCAAGGATAGTAATGTGAAAATAAGCAGTTGTATTTGAAGCATGTATCCCAAAGCATCTTGATGTGTTTTCACTCCAGCATTAGCAGATCTTTATGTACAGCACAGAATTCAGGGGAAATACCTTTATATCCAAGCAGGGAGTGGCAGACGAAGGAACTTCAGCTACAGTGTTCTGTGTCAGATTTATCTCTACAGGAGAAGAAGACCATTTTATAAATTCAGCAGCTGGGCTCTTTCAAAGAGAAAGAATCAGAATGAAAAAGTCCCATTGCACAGGGTTAAATCAGACATTTGGCCAAAATGGAAACACAGTTCAGAGGCAGAGTGAAGAAATAGGGATGTGCCAAGATTGACTGGACAAGGAGCCAGGCTAAGGAACAGAATGTGTGCAGTAGGAGGGGCAGGGGTTAGGGAGGAGACCGTTCACCAAAGCACTGAGTGACAAGAAGTAATCCACATAATTATTAGACTTGAAATATTCCTCTTTCCCCACACCTCTCCTTTCAAGCAGTAGAGGCAGAGCTGTTTTTTCCACAGGCAACTTTAGTCCTGCCTCAGAAAGTATTAACTTTCTTCTTGAATTCCTTTTTATTGTCCACACAGCTTTAACATGGAGTTTCGCTCTGCCACAGTTTTTTTGTATCTTAAAATTTCTGGGCAGTTCCCCACTTTTTCACAGCCCACTTGGACTTGCCACCTGGCCCCGTTAGTGCTTTCTTTGTGCCAGCTCTTCCCACTGGGATAGAAGCTGCAGGATGAAAAGCACTAATTTTTGGGATGCTGGTGATTTCAGGAGTGGAAGAAAAACCCATTACTCATGCAGTAAATAGGTATTTTTAGAATTCAGATAGAAATAAAAATTCTTTTTTTCCTCCTGTACTTGCTACTAAACCCTAGCAAGAGTAAATTCTCCAGTCCCACCTTTGTCATTCTCCATGGACGAAAAAGGACATTTGGCATTTTTTAATGACATGGTGTTGCACTGGGTATGACCAGAAAAAAGAGGAAAATTCTGCTTCTTACAGGGGAAAATCCTGTATTTATGGATTGCATTGTGCATTTCCCAAATGTGCCAAGAGTTGTTGGCATGGATTTGTGTCACTCTGTCAGGCTTTACTTCTGCTGCTAATTAGCATTTGTGAGTGTAAGTGCACAGAGACATTTTTAATTTTGAAAACTGAGTACAGTGTTAGTATGGGAGAGTTGTGCTTCTGATGTGATGACTGTGGCAGAACTTGCTGTGTTTGTTCCAAACTCTGGATGGGTTTCTCTACAACTCCTCCACAGATCTTCTGTGCCAGTTTCCAGCTAAAATATGGGTACATGCTGAAATAAATAGTGCCACACCAAACACAAAGAACTTCCAGATTGGGTACAAATATTTGTAAAGAAAGTTTCTTAGTATCGGCCTTTATAATTTATCTAGGCCCTTGGAAGTCAAAATGAGTGTTTCCTGTTTTCAGTAGCTGTTTATAGATTTTGCAGAGTAGGTTTGTAGATCAGTCTTGTAGCTGATTCATAAGGGGAAAGTCAGTAAAGTAATATTTTGCCTCCTTCTATTCAGTGATGACACAGCAAATTTTTTTCTTCACCCGAAACAAACATGTCTGAAGAAGTGGTATGGAAAAATACATTTTTTATTTTTTTTCCTTCTGCTAAACAAGTACACTTTAAATCTGCATAAAAGTGACCTGGCACATGCATTAAACTGTACATTCCATCAACATTTTGTAACTGTTGTCCCTGCAAGGTAACACTTTGTTCTTCCTCTTCCTCTGCTGTTGACTTTGACCTGGTAATACACAGTGGCTTGCAGCTGAGCAGCCACACCTTGGTGAGGTCACTGCATCCCCAGTGTATCCACATTCAGTTAAACTCTGGAAAAGCTCCCTATTTTGTAACAGACGGGACAGAGCAGTCAGGTTCCTGGGGCAGCAGGAAGAACAGGGGGAAGGTGAGGTTTGGGACACTTGGAAGGTGAGGTTTGGGACACTTGGAAAAGCTCAGGATAAGTGTGCTGGGAGAGGCTCTGGGAGTTCATGAACCCAAAGACTCCCAGCTCAGCCAGCCTAAGGAGCCTGGAATGTGGTGATATCATGGGCAGCTCTGCCAAGTGACTAACCAAAGTCACTTTCTGTTGTTTGGTGAATCTTGTTTGCAGAAATCCCTTCCCACTTCATGGCACGGCCTTTAGATGTTTTCAGAGAGCTCTGGGGGTTTCATTTGGAGAATTCCAAGTGCTCCCACCCCGGGATGTTTTCCTGAGGTCTCACTTGATATTCTTGATTTGCTGCCCTCCATTGCTTGTGATTTCCAGCCTGGATTTTTTGAAAGATCTGGAAGTACAGGGAAAACAAATCTGACAACTTTCAGTAGTATCGTAATTGAGGTATAATCTTCAACATGGCATTCTTTTTTATAAATACCACCTTTCAATGACTCCTGAAGATGCATCTCTTACTTCTGGACCGTTTTGGTACAAGGCAATCTGTGTTTCTTGGTGAACCCCATAGAATTTAACTGCTTTCTCCTGGCAGGTGACCATGTATATCACAGTCAGCAATGTTGTTAAGCTTAAAAAAGAAAATTAGACTGTCATTTTAAGTGTACTACCATTTCTTTAATGTTACATCTTTCTACAGCATTCCCCAAATATATTTTAAAATCTATACATTTAAAAAAAAAAAAAGTCAGTCATGCTGATGCTTTCTTTCCCTTTTGCAACAACTGTTGATATTGTAAACTCCCTTGTTCTTTTCACTTTAACCAACAAGTTCCCATAGGACGGGGTAGAATCTGACACACATGGAAGGAAGAACAACTGGAGGTCACAGAAATAAATGTTCCTGCAAGATTTCCATTCTAACCCAGACCAAATGCTCTTTTCACTTTGAGTCTCATTATTGGTTGTGATGATATTCCAAAGGTAATGATTATTTTGACACAGTTAAAATTGTTCAAAGTAGGAAAAAAAGTGCCTTTTAAATACAAATACTCCAGCCTGTCAGAACCTGTGCGTTTCATTGCTGTTCATTACAAGAAATGGCAAATTGCTTTTAGGAAAAAGCTCCCACTTGCAAATAAAATATTCTCGTACTGACTTGGATGATAAAAACTTTTTTATTTGTCACAGATGTTGTTAAATTTTAGCCTGCTTTGAATTTTATGGACAGCAAAAAGCTTTATTTTTCTTTCCTTTTTATTTTCTTTTTTTTTCTTTTTTTTTTTTTTTTTTTTTTTTTTTCCTAACTGGTACTAGTTAAATCAACCCTGGCAAAGATAAAGCCAAACTTTGACACACAAGCTTGGAATGAAAATATTCAGTCCCTTCTCATGCAAAACCCACCAGAAACCCCAAAAGGGTTATTTTTAGCTTTTGTTTTCTCCCAGGATAGATAAATGGAATCAGCTGTGACAGAGACATGATTCACCAGCATGAAAAAGACTGATATAATCCAGAACAAACAAACAAAACCAGAAAGGGGTTTCAGAGAAAAGGGAGAAATGGGTTTATTTTTAGTTTGAGTCCATAGGCTTTGCAGAGATATGATTCCTCCTTCTCCCACCTCTGTCCTGAAATTCCAGCAACTTTTAAGCTAATAAGCAATAGGCAGGAACAATCTCTGTTCATGCAAGTAGAAGTCTGAAATGTAGCAGAACCCCTAACATTTCTTTCTTTTTACCCATGCAAATATAAATTAAGACACATCCCATTTTTAAAGGTGTTTTAAAGGTAGCTGATTTAATATTTTCTAATCTGACTGCAGAAAATGGTTTTCTTCTTTGCACCAGCAACCAAAATGTTACAGCTTGGTTGTTTTCTAGTGACAGACACCTGTGGTTCTTGTAAGAGACAAAGGACATCGGGCTGGTGACCAGTTCCATAATTCATTTTTTTCTGAATCTCAAGGATGTGAAGCTTTGATACATTTTGAGTTTAGTACAGATGGCTGGTATTAAAACCAGAGGTATTG
>VYZP01041282.1:0-19057 GCA_013400635.1 Hypocryptadius cinnamomeus
ATCAAAAAGAAAAATTTAATATGTAGAGGAATGTATGAGGTAGCAGTTATGATGCACCAATATAAACTCTCTGCAGTATTTACAATTCTTCAAAAAAACCAAGAAATGTCAGGTAATAAATAAAGAACCATTAATTAACCACTTATGTCAGGTAGGACTGAGTGAGCACGGAGTGTACCACAGTGCTCCCAACCCTTCCACTTCTGAGCTAAAAAAAACATAGAAAACCAACTCAAAACTGCTAAACAGTTACTTCAAACACAGAGTGACAATTGTATGACAATGTGGGGTTGGATTCTTTTCCCCCGCACCCATCTCCAATCTTAGAAAAAGAAAATTCATAGAGCAGATAGGAGCAAAATCTTCCATCCACAAATAAACTACCTATGTATCTAGGGGAAAACAAAGCAGCAAACAATAACTTACATGCCTCACAGGACATGAGAGTGTCTGTATTTCTGCATTTTTTTCCTTAAACTGATCCCAAAAAGTTTGCAGAAGGGTGAAACAAACATTCAAATGTTATGAAACAACTTTCAGAGGGTCCTTATATTAAGGGCCAAGTTGAAAGGATATTCCCTCCAGTAATGTATTTTAGTTTGGTATCATCTCTTGATCAGAAAAAATAAATTCCCACAGAATGTGTTTCTTTGAGAATATGAAACCAAACTGATCTGTAAGTGACTGTACTGTAAAACAGTGAGTCAGATCAAGGAGTAAGAGCCATTTTTAGGCTATGAAGTAAACAATACCCTGATCTAAAGGCTATCACTGGTAGACAGGAGAGACAAGTTTTATCAGTGTAATAACCTGGGGACATGAAGGAGAGTGAAAAAGGACCAAAAAATCCTGAAGTGAAGGGGAAAACCAGCACCTCTGAGCAATATCTTGCTCTTTTGTCATGAAAATGCAGCAATAATAGAAAAATATAACAATGATGAGAAAAAATAATAATATCTAATAAATCAAAAGTTCTTTAAATTTAGTTAGAACTGAAGAGAAAGTGATGAACGGATGTGATGCAGTGTCAGGAGTCATGATATAACAACCATAGAGGTGCATGTATGAGGCAGGATCCATGGGAAACAGTGGGGGCATTCTCTCCAATGTTGACACCAACCTACAGATCCTCATCGTCTTTTATTTTACTTCTTGGTATTAGACTGTGAAAGATTTCCCTCTCCCTCTATGATCCCTGTTCAAAGTGTGTAGTAATGTGTGTAAGCAGGATTTCAAGCACATGAAGAGATTAGCAGCATGTGTATAACCTGGCTCATGCAGAACCTCACACCTTTTCATGACCTTCCTGGGGCATCATTCACTGCAATGATGAGCACAAATCTAGCACTTCCATTTTGCCACTGTTAAGAGGTCATAGCTCTTCAGCTTTTTAGTTTAATACATCTTGTGACAATTGGTAAGTAATTTCTGTTATCAAGGCACATCTTGTTTTGACAACAAATGAAAAACCTATCTCTGTTTGTCATGATATGATATTTATTTCTGTAACAGGAGACGCTACAGTACATCACAAAAGCTTGATTATTGAAATGGCTCTTGATTAAAGTGTGCTAGATCATTGGGTTCAGTTTGCAGAATCAAAATCCAACTCCACACAGATATTTTTCCGATCCCATAACATGAACTTCTGAAGTCAGTTCACAGCAGAGTGTGTCACGGTAGTCAATATACTATTATCCTAAAAATAATATAACAGTGTATTCACTTATAAGAAAAAATCTAATTTCTCAATAAATAAGATTATTGGAAACTTCACAACTGTGAACCAGTTGTTCACATATACAGACCTGTAGGTTTAAATCTAGGGTGTTTTTCAAATACTGGAATGTTACTACAATATTATCTGTAGTTGAAGAGCTATATACAAGTATTTAGAAAACCACAGTGGGGGACCAAAAGAGAGAGAAAAAATAAAAACCAGCTTAAAACACCAACGTGATTCAAGGTCAGACACCTTCCTCCCAAGTATATTTCTCAATCAGGCAGCGATTTTACCACATGCTAAGTATTTACAAGCCAAAAAAAGTTTGCCAGAAGAATCACCTCTGTCCAACAGGCCAGAGTAGGATTTTGGTTTTATATAGTTTGAATGCTGCCAAGTGTTTTCAGGATAGTTCAGCATCTTTCTGTGCTATTGTAAGCACAAATTTAGCCTGAGCTTAAGTGCAGCTCTAAAACAGGAAGTGTTGAATGCTTTGTTGCAAATTAAAGCCACACGTGCCTACCATATTTGCACTAACAATGATTAAAATGTCTAAGTTCCACAGAAAAGGACCTGAAAATTGTGGCAACTTGTAAAATTCAATAAAGAATTCTTCTCAGAGCACAAAATGTTCTATAGACCAGATTCTTTCTATATACTTGAGTACCTTCTATGAAGCCAAAATGGTGTAAATGGGATATTAATATAACAGAAATTCCATCCCAAAAGTGAATTCTAAAATTCTGCAGAGAAGTCACCCATCACAACTAAATGCTCCACTTCTTTGAACAGAGGTTTCATGAGAAACATTTTTATTATATCAGGTGCAGATTGCCCTTCCTTGGTACATTTATTGATGCATACTCTATTTATTACAAAGTTATTTTTGCAAGAGAATTTTTAATTTAACTTTTGAAGTATGATGTTAAAAAGAAAATCTGACTTTTTGTTGTTACAGCTGTGACGTCCAACAGCCACCCAGAACACAACTGACATTAGCTCACTTGCACTGAGCGGAATGTTTTAAAAAACCCAACAGCTTTCTTGATCTGACTTGTTGAGAGCAGCTCTGAGATATGACTCTGGTAGCTGGAACCAAGATTTTGTTCATAACTGACACCCAATACATGCCAGATAAGTCCAGTATTTTGGCTGATCTCCTTGTCTGACACCAAAGCAGAAAAAGGATTTGGAGAATACTTTTTACAACTGGCTTTGCTCACAGGAACAATAGTACCATCCAGAATTCTCTCCACATCCTCAAGTTAAAGCATGTGTGAAGTTTTAATGCTTCTTTTAACTTACAAAAAGGGTCTCTGAGCACTGGGTAGTGCAAATAAAAGAATACTAGAACTAAAAAGCTTTTGCTGTTCCAGACAGGCTGCAAGTATCCTCTCTCTCTTTCTCTACAAATGCATTGTCTCTTGTACATATTTTCCCACAAGTAGTAATTCCCACTTTCTTCAGTGGATTCCCTACAGATTGCAATTCAATGGAACATGTGTAAATATATATATATATGTGTGTGTGTGTGTGTGTGTGTGTGTGTGTATGTACGTATATATATATAAGTATGTATGTATGTATGTATATATATATATAAATAAAAGGGGAAAATATAAATTCTAATTCTCATTTTTTCTGAGACAGTGTTACCATGTCAAGGGCAGCATGTAGCTCTCTTCAACTGGTTCTAAGAGTTGGAGCAAGCATTAAAATGTGAATGTATTGTAACACTTAGAACATCATAAGTCAGCTAAAATCACATTAAGTCAAATACTAGATTTTACTGCCTGGTACATTAAAAGCCAAAATCTCCCATAAACACAGAGTTTGTCACAGAAACAGAATTAACAACAAAGCAGATTCCACTTTTTCTGGTATCCAGAGTCAATCCACCTAAAAAATACATCTCTAAAAAATGCATCTCTACACAACCAGACAGGTGTTAGGAATGAATTTCAAGAAGGGGTTTCTGATGTCTACATCCATGGGATGTCTTTGTTGTACGAGGTACTCATTTTATGCTTCTCTTCCAATTGTTTCTTTTCTCCAGAGAATCAAGTAAAGCCTTGGAAGCTTATCTCAATACCATGGCCAGCTGCTTTAAGAATCCACATCTATGAATCCTCTGTATAAGTCTGTCTGATTTTCAGAGAGAGATACTTTCAGGGATATGAAAAAAATGGATACACAAACACAACTGGAAAGTTATAATAGGTAGACTGTAACCCAAGAATTGAATGTAGCATTCACTGCTCCCACATCCTCTCCTCTTCACACAGTCTCCCTCAGGAAAACATGCATAACTTCAAGTGCAGAATTTATAACTGGGTTTGATCTCTAGGATCCGGAACATTCTAGATTTTAACTCAGTCAGAAGCCAGTTGTGGCCGTCATAAAATTACTGCCCACCCAAGGAGAAACGTTACTGCAAAGGCTGTGCATCAAACAATAAAATTTAAAACTACAATTGCTCCCCTTGAAAAATCCATTCTCCTGATGTATCTACCCAGCTGTCATACATCAAAATTAAAAAAAAAGATTTGTTTTTCTGACTGTCTCCATTACACAAGCTCTTAAACAGATTTCCCTCTCACCAAATCAGATTCTAATCTGATACGCGGATATCTCTTTCCTGTTAATGGTTACGTGCACTTCTTCAAACCCATACAGGAAGGTTAGCAGCACGAGAGGTTAACACTTCTCGTGCACCATGACAAGAGCATGGATCCTTCCCGGGGCAAACAGACAGAGTTCAATAACAGATGATAATGGTTACTGTTTTAATAATCCTGTGAGTGAGGGCAGTGGTAGAGATAAAAGAAAGCATTAACTGCACCTAACAAAGACCAGCAGAAGAAAACACTACTAAAGCTGGACCAGAGAGCCATGGGGTGATAACCCATAAGTCAGCAGTGTCTAGAAAAGCTGCAGGAGTAGGCTAAAGTCTTTTAAGCTCCTCAGGAACAGCTGAAAAAACTTGACAAGGCAAAAGAACATGGTAAGCAGCATCATGACCATCGCAACAGACCACTGGGAACCAGAACTGCTGGAATCCTGCAGAGACCTGCCAGGCTTAGGTCGAAAGAAATAGTTTAAAAAAAGATATCTTTCACATGTCCACCCTGGACTACACTTTAGGTATTATCTGTCTGGATTTGGCAAAACCTATCCTACTTTCCCTTTGTGATTTTGTGAAATAAGGGTTACAACTCAGCACAGGCAATGAACAGAACCCCATGGAGAATAAAGCTTGAAAACAGAAACAACCACTTAACACTAAATACTTCTCAAAAAGTCTGCACAGAAGCCATGCATGCAGAGAGCTTTATGACTACAGCATGTCTTTGCTCAGCATTCACAAATATGGGGAAGTAATCATTATTTATAAAAATCCCATAAAAGGTATCCATTTTTTTTACTCCATAAATGAGTAATGACTCGATCATTTAGAACCCATGAGTCATAAGTTTTCTCTTGTAAATAGGATAAGATCAAATCCCATGGCAACATGTTCAGTCATAGTTGACTTAATTGTATATTTTTCCCTTTTCTTCCTCTGCCTTCCACCTTCGGAGCATTCTCTGCCTTATACTTTAATTTGTAAGAACTTGGTCTCATCTACAATACATCAAAACAAAGGCCATGATTTTTTTAAGTAAGGACATTAGAGGAAAAAAAAAAACGACACCAAACCCCTTTTACTGGAGTCCACTCATTCAAAATGCTCATAGTCCTGCTGATCTTTTATATAATAATGTTCCCCATTGACAAAGATAATGGGAATGCTGACATGTCAAATCTGTTTGGCTGGATTTTTTTGGTGTTGCTGTTATATCCCACCCCACCCCTGACCCAGGGAAAAGGAGAATTGCCTGTAGGCTTTAATCATAATGCAGTACACACAGCACAGGCTGCTAGTCAGATACTCTGTGTCTGGAAGGTAATAAAAAAAAAATCTTGAGAGAAAATATTTTGGATTTCATTGCTCCCTTGCTAGGTCTGTGCTTTGGGGAAGAACAACCAACAGCCGCATTTTTCAATGCCATTGAGCAGGGTTGAACACACAAATCCCATTATTGTTAATGGGATTTGTGCACATAATTCCGAATACTTTGAACAATCTCCCGTGAAGTTTCTCCCAACCCCTGAAGAAGCAGGAACAATTCTACGTTATTTAAACATAATCTCACTGACAGGTAATTTTGTGACACAAAATTTATTGCTGGCTTGTCCTTTGAGGGCATGTTTCACCATTAATGTTTCCTTTTAAAAACTTCAGCATACATTAAATGCTCATACCAAGCTTCCTGGTGTTTTCCTTGGAAAATCTTACTTTCTGTGGTATTTCGCATTATCCAAATCCCTCTTTACTTCCCCCTCCTCCTCTATAAATACGCAGGACACCCTTGAAAATGAAATATTTGATCTCTGAAGACCCTACTGGTCAAATATTCTTTTAAATAAACCCTTTACAGTATTCACCTATTACCTCAGACATTCATGTGGTATAAATTTTAAATAAATGTCTACCAGCTTGCAATTGATCAAGTGAGCTAGAGGCCATGAATTTAACATGACTTCTTCTGCGGGCTGCCTCTTACAACCTACCATTTGCCACTAGACTTCAATGCAGTCATTAACAAAGTGGGCCACGGGCTCACGGTCCTACAGGCTAAAAGGCTATCTCAGATATCAAGACACTCTGCTTTGGCTTTCGGCCCTTCTGTAACACAAGTGGCTTTAGCTCATCTGCGTTTATGTCAGTGAGTCATTTGGAGATCTCAGACATACCTTTGAGATGGTGAATTGCTGAAACAGGTCATGCTACCAATTAACACGAAAAACAAAGTAATTTCCTACATGTGAGCAGACAATCGTACTGGAAGGAGGAAATTAAAAACGCCATTATGTCACATGGCCCAGCAGGGCTGGAGCACAGCTATTGCACGGATCACAGTCATAACACATTAGAAACACACAAGCTAGGACTTGATCACGGATGTTTAATGTACATCATCATTACCTTAGAGGGAAGGCTCTCTAGCCCTAATAAGAAAAGTATCTGATGAGATGAAAAGTTAAGAATAGGACCTACGTAGCTAACTTAAAATACTTGGGGTGTTCTTGTGGCCGCAGCGCCAGGAAGGGTTTCAACGAATAAGGCCTGGCTGTCACTCTGCCAAGGACGTCCAGCGCTGCGCTGAGACGGACTAACTGGAATCAGCTGACGCTGCCGACGTGATGCTGTATGTACAGTCTCTCCAAGAGACCTTCTTCTCTTGCCTCCAAGGTTTTTCACCACCATGGGTCCTAAGGGGAGGTCTGCCTACTGCTATCAGCACTTTCAATTTAAAGAAATACAAATTTTGCTTAAAGGATTGTTATTAATTGCGTTAAGACGTTGCCCCATGGCATGAGTCATTTATCAGTCCAACACTGTAACCAATTGACTAAAAGATGATGAGGTTAAGTGTACCATAGTACAGGGAAAGACTTGACTTCACCTGCAGAGAGGAAAGCTCAACAAACAATACAGAAAAATGAGATTTTTCCTAGCTTTCTTCCCAGGAAAGAGCAGAAAACAGTACTCCCTTCAGTAGACACTAGTTAGAAGAAAATAGACCCATTTTCTAGAGTACTAACAGGACTCTAGTCAGTTTGAACAACTGATTTCCCCATTACCAGCTGCTCTTAAAAAGCAAATATGGCAGCTGAACTGAAAGTTCTGCCCATGTAGTTCTCTGGCGCTTACCCCACCGGCACACGTTGCTTTCCTGCCACACTCGGAGGAAAATACCAGTGTACTTTTTCCTGAATGTCTCTGCTCCTTCTGCCCGGAGACCACTGGAGGGTGGAGGATAGAGTCCTCAGCCAAAGTATGATAGGGGCTGAAAACACATGAACTGTGTGTAGGAGAAAAAGGTTTCACAGGTTTTCTGCTGGGGCTCATGTTGCTGTTGATGGCTTGAGGAACAGCTGCGGCTTCTGACCCTCAGAAATGCCAGTATAAGCTTTGGAAAGCAAATCTCACACTGAGCATCAGAGCTAGATACAGTCAATATTACTAGATTGAATGCAGGTGAAAATCTTCCACTAACATAAATGAAAACAAGGCTAAGTCCACAATTTATTAGAAAAACATAACACTGAATAAACAAGTAAAATACACTGTATTTTATGACAAGGTGTTTTTTCCCTTGTGGGAGAAAATTATTTCCAGATTCAAATACATCACAGTAATGTACATTTCTGCAGTAAATACCATCTAAGGATCTTAAGTGCAGCCTGCTGGCAAACCTACTTTCCAGAAATCACTGCCTTCCCCATCTAAAGGGAGTCCTAAAAGGCTGACTCCAGAAAATCACACAGTATTTCCATTCTGTATCATCTTGATGATCTCCATCATCACCACAAAGCTATTAGTGCGCAGACACACACATGCAAAAGCACACCAACACACACACACATGCATAGGAATAACTAGGGCAATGGAAAATACATTCCATCTTTGCTCACTTATTCCATATACAGGCTAATTTTTAAACCACAGGGGAGCAAATGTTCCATAAAGCACTCTTATTCTACAACTAAATACCCTTGCTAACGAAGAGTTAGCAGCACAGTCATCACTATCAAAAGCACTAACTTTTAGATTAGTAGCAGTTGGCGACTCAGTCATTCATTTTTCATTTTAAGGAAAGCTTTTTAAGACTGCACTCTTGTTTTCAGGAGGACCATAAATGCACTTCTCATGTTTTTATTTTATTTATTCTGCCCTGGGGATTTGGGTCCCTCTTTGCAAGCAATAAATTTTTCTTTAAATCTTTTTGGTAATAATATATTTTAAGACAAATTGGACAAGGGGAGCACAAGCACAGATCTCCTCTCTGAGTGTTTTGGCAAAGCATCTGTGCTACATGGTGTTTGTAATCAACTTCTGGTCTAAGAAGAGTGCTAATGACCTCTGCAAAAATGGAAAGCCACATGTGTCAAAACATGGCTTTCACCCCTCTGCTCTGCACCACCCCCACCTTGCTCATAGGGCCACCTTCCCCTCGCCAAAAAATAAATTAGTAAGGAGGAAGGCAAGAAGAGAAAGACAGACAGAAAGAGACACTACAGCAGCTTTCAAAATTGTTGCTGTAAAGGATTTATCTGAAGGTCTGAAGGGACAGCACTCAGTTCTTGACAGAATGAGTTACAGTGGTTAGAGGGGGAAGGAGGAGGAGGAGAAGGGAGAGCAGCCTGGGAGGAGAAAATCTCCAAAGTCTCATGTCTAAAATGCTCTTGGAAAATTGCCAATTACCAGTTCAGAACAATGTTGACATTTAGCCTTTTTCTAATCAGTGTTGTCCGTCACCCAGGGCAGAGATTCCTGCTGTATGACGGAGCTCTTCTGCTGCTGGCTGCGGCGTCCTCCCAACAGTCTGCCCCCTCTGCCCATGACCACCCCTCACTGGCACCCGCCCTGGCTCCCCTGCTCCACCCCAAGAGCTGGAGCTCCCCAAGAGCAGGCTGGGGCACACAGGGAATGTGGCTTGGGGCTGACGGGCATGGGGGAGTATGGCACAACAGAAGTAGATGGTGTGGAAGACCAAACCACCACTGATGCTTCACAGCTGGGCTTCTGATAGAGGCAAGGCAAGTGGAGAAAAGTCTCATTTTAAGACAGATTATGGTTAAAAGAAATTCAGTTAACGCCATAAACTGAAATATGGCATCCAAGCCCTTACAGATAGTTAAATTCAAGTATTGGATTTTAAATTGACAAAAGTGATGATGCAGAAACCTGCTATTTCACTCATTTCCCAGTTTCTGGCTTTGAGCAGAGAAAAAAAGGGAACAAACAAAGATGACAGAACTGCAGAAAAGAAAGTATTTAATGGCTATTAATAATGGTTCCCATTATTTACAAGTCAATTCAACACTCTCAGAACTCTGACAAGTTTGGTGTCATTCACTGTGCAGATCAGAAGAGCACAGCACAAGGCTGAGCTACATCATGTTTCATCCATCATCACAGAACAAAAAAAAGTAATAAAAATCTTGGCACGAGCTTGTCCTAAGCTGCTATCAGCTCACACACATCAGGACTGGAAAAGGTCAGAGAGTGCTATGGAGCTGGCACTGATAAAGCAAGATAAGGCATGCTGCACAGTGATAGCCTGCCTGAGCTATCACCAAAGCAAGGGCAGTGCAGAGGGAGCAAAGCAAGGCAGTGTGCTCTGCAGCAACTGGCTGTCATCATGGGCATTTTGGTACCAGTCCCACTGACATGTCAGGGGGAGGTCCCTTGCAGCAGGAGGGGGAAGATTTTTCTTGCTTCATCTTTACTGCAGATAATCTGCTTAAGGACAGCAGGTAAGCAGCTGACTGATTTAAAATCAGTTCTATAGTCACAGTGATTTCAGCTGCATTAAGCTTGCTCATGTGGAAGTAGATGTGACTACACAAACATCAAATTAGGTAAATGCAGGACTAGTGTTATGGCTGAGTAAACGTAAGTAAATTAATTTTCAGAAGTTATTTAGGAATATAGTCAATTAATTTTCAGTGAAATTAAAAAACTTCTTTAAAACACTGTCAAACACCTCAAGAATATCCATCAATTCAGTGTTTTGAATGACCTCAAGCAATGAGACCACTGACAAGTAAATTCGTACAGTGTAAGTTCCTGCAAAACAGTACAATACAGCTTTGAGGCAGTAAGTTATTTCATCTTGGGCCTCACTGCAAGCAGGTAAGTAGTGCTGCAAAAATCAGCAGAATGTGTGCAGTTTGCACATCCCTAAGTATTTGCAGCATCCTGGCTGGATGTCCTGAAGCTGAAAACAGCCATTTTCAGCCGCATCAGTTTTGGACATGGACCTAGCTCTGGGAATGTCTGAAGAGAAAAAAGCCCTCTGAAACAAATTTGCAACAGCCTCAATATAGTTTTGACTTAAATCCTACACCATTTTACTCTTGTTCCCTTTTTCGTAACAAGTTTCAGCCGATGACAAAATTATTTTACCAAGATTTTGACAAGCCAGACACAAAACAAAACCAATGTGTCCATATTAGCGATTTCAAGGCAAAATAGTGGTCATAGCCACGGTGTTAAATGAGCAGTGGTGGTGAACATGGAGAACAATGTGCTATACTGGCTTTGTGTCAATCTTCAGACAGAGGTCCTGATAATACAACCAGCACCACATGTTCCCCCTTGGCTTGGGTTTTGTGGAAGGGAAAGAGTAAGTACATCTGAAATATGATTTGAGAGGAAGAAGTCAGCTGTGGCAAACCCAGCCTCAGTCAAAAAGCAATTCTTTAGAGAAAATATGGCTCTTTAAAATGCATTTTAATTTTTTTTCCAAATCTGTCAGCATTTATCAAAGTCACTATTTAATAAATTTTCTAGAATTCATCTTCCATTTTCCAAAATTTAAACCAATAAATTGAGCTTCTGCTTGGGATAGCATTCCCATATTCTCATCTCTACTAACTTTCAGACTTATCAACCGTTTAAGAAGCAACAAAAACAAAACAAAAGAAGAAAAGAACATTAAAGGCACTTGAAAGGAATCTGCATCCTGATTTCAGATAGAGAGGAAGGACAAACATGAATGGAGAAGAAAAGCAGGGAGGGTTTGGGGAAATCTGTCTAGGACTAGATGAAGAAATATAAGAAAATATCTATGCCTCTGTGTCAGAACTGATAAACAATTCTCTCTACCAGTGACATAGCCAAGAAATTCTGTGTCCTGTGTGATTTTGTGTTTCACAGAGCACATTTTGTAGAACAGATCAGAAGGAGACAGGTTTGAAAAAAAATATTGTGGTAATTTTACTAAATAAACATGACAAAGAAAAAGTTAATTTTTTCAGCACAAAATGATCTTCCTAGGTTCCCTTCCTTTTAAATGCAGGTGCCAGTGCTCAGTTCTCACAAAAATGGATAGTCTTGGTAGATTTGATTCTGCCAGAGTGCTCCCCAAAAAGCACATAGTGTGTAACAGAGAAGTTTTAACCACTCTGAAACCAGTAAAAGTTTTGCCAGTAGCTTCACTGGGACTAAGTACCAGCAGAAGAAGTTGACTTCCAAATAGTTTCAAAACAGTGAGGTATTTATTAGATCTACATCAGTTATTCTCCAAACTCTCCATATGAGTTTTGACACATACACTGACTTAAAAAGAAGTATTAATTTCTGTCCTAGCTAATTTATTTTTTTTAACTTTATTAGTTCATTACTGTGTGAATGCCACACACATGGGACTTTGCTTTACAAGACTTCTGAAGCCGAGAGGTGGAAGCCTTTTACCATGTCTTAGCTAGCAGGTTGTTCCTGCTTCCCTCCCTCACTCCCCAAAGGCCTAATGATTCTCCCAGTCAACTCCCCCTCAGCCAAGGAGGTTGGACATGGGTCCCTCAGCAGTCTGCCAGTGCCAGCATGTCAGCCAGACCTGTCCCTCCCTGCCCAGAGGGCCAGGCTGTGCTCAGCTGCAGCTGTGCTCCAGCCATCCCTGCACCAGGGCAAGGGCTACTTACCAGCTTTTTTTTTCTTTTCATTTGAAAGAGCAGATGTTAAAGCAGGGTCCCCATCCTTTCCAGTCAGTCATCTCCTGTGGGTGGAAAGCTCCTCAGCTGGGGTAGGCAACAGCAGCAACAAAAAGGAAGCACACCATTCCAACGTGATCTGCCTTCCACAACCATCCAGGCATTAGCCAGTATTCCAGGAATGTGCCAAAGGTTTTGACAGTAGCTAACATCACTAACACTTCCCTCTCCCCACAACTGCAGCTTAAAACTATAAAATGCAAAGTAAATACCCACACACATTTGCAACACAAGGAAAAATCTCCATTATTTTCTTCATGTGTAATTCCTGGTGAAAACAGGCATCCAGGCAGCAGCCCTTTGGCAGCCACATCTCACGTAGTGGAGATGGCTGCCACCATCAGGAAAGTGAACCCAGAAACTTCACTGGCAGGTCCAGACCAAATCTGTAGAGTGGCATCATGAAATCTCGGAGTTACGACAAACAACTCAGTTTATTTTTCTCTATCATTCATATATAATAACTCACTTGGTTCTGCCACTTGAGAAAAAGACACGAAAAGCAACACAAGTAGAGCTGGAGAGTAACCACAGTACCAAAACAGATGTTGAAAAAAGAGGTAATTGAGTTCTGCCAGGATGATCAGAGACCCTTTCTGGCCTTCCATTATTATCACTTCAGTTCAAATGTCAGTGTTATTACTGAGAGCATCACTGTGTCTTTCTTTTCTGCAAATACTGGCTCTGGAAGACTTTGATGCTCCATTTAAAAAGAAAACTTACATTACTAGCCCTCATGGACACAGAGAAAACCTTAAAAGCATGACTTGAAAGCATGTCTCAACATACCCCCACAGGATGAAAACCCAGATGTCAAGCAAAAGGAACACCTACTTTATTATCAATTTTATTAATGTCTGTGCCTTACCCTTGATTAGAGCCAAAAAGATTAAAAAGAAGTAAACTTTTTTTTTTGCTCTTCTTATAAACTTTTTGGCTCATGTTTTCAAGATTTATCTCCAGCTGTAAGAATTTGAAATGTCTTGAAAATGGGAGATAAACATCTCCTAGAGCTGCAGAAATGTGGAAGCTGGTGCTTCATTAAATGAACCAAATCCCAAATTGCAAGATGTGTGAGGAAATCCCTCTGGGGCAATGCTGTGACAGGGAGTACCCTACTTTGGGCACATATCTCTGGTGTCTTTCTAGAGCCTCTACAATCTCTTCTTTTTTTTGTTTTATTTGAAATCTTGCATGTGAAAACGTACTAGCTATTCCAATATTGTTCTCTTTATTGGTAATGCAAGGAACAGCAACAGGTTTAATTGGAAAGAAGAAAATGCATGTTTTGTAATGCAGTTTGCTACAGTTATTTTTCTTTCTGAAAATAACAGCATGAGTGAAAGTTTCTAAAGTCTGTTCAGTTCTTGGATATATCAACAAAGTCTCTTTGCAGTGCCCATGTAAAGCAGACAGAATAGCTGCAGAGAAGCTGGATTTGGACCCAGAGTGTTTAAATGACCAGGCAAGATAACCAGGCATCAAGTTGCCAGCAGTGAAGTGGTAGTGCAGTATGGCAGCCTGTATTTATAAGCTCCTCATCTGCTGTGCCACAGCTCTGTCTAAGCACAGACTCTTCTCACACACTCATGCTGGTTTACTATTTCTGTTCTGTACAGAAATAGACAATGGACTTCATTCAAGTCTATTGTTTTGCAGTGTTGGTGATTTTTTTTTTCCTGTGGGCTGACTTTGGTTGATTTTGTTGCACTATTGGCAATTTTACTTATCCAAATATTGAGAGACAGTGAGAACCTAAATGATTGATAGCAGTGCTCATTGAAACACTAGAAATGTTAGGAATTAGTGTGTTCTCTCCCTCCGTATAATGATCCAAAATTCAAGACTGACAAAGAACAAGCACATGGGAGGATCTGGCTCATGCCTTCCTTTTCATCAAATGCATCCTTGGGAATAATTTAAATATCGTATTTCAGCCTTGTTTTACACACAGAGTGGAGTGGAAAGTAACTGCTGGGTTTGTATTAAAGGCAGGGGTTACAAAGGGAGAATAACTTTGCTAATCCTTCAGTTCAGTCAAGCTGAAGTTCCCTATATCCATGAGCCCAGAAAGAACTATTGCCTGCTTTCCACACCAAATGACCTGACTCTCTGGGATATCTTTGAAAGACATTTCTTTCAGCAGCTTTCTGACACTGCCTTTGGCAAGATGTCCTAGCTGAGTGTGAGTGCATTGTAAGTATTGCATTGGAACATGTAGGTTTCTAAAAATGAGAAGAAGGCTTCCTCTTGCCTGGATGCTGGAGCTCGGTCTCTGATTTTATATGGAGGGCGTGGTGATAGGGTGGAGGGTGAGAACCAATAAATGCTTATGCCTGTGAAACATTTGGAAACACTTCAGCACAAGAACTTTTCTGTTCTTACCCCCTTTGCTGCTTTCTCCCAGCACAGAGGAGTGGTGGGTGAAAGGCAGAGATGAACTCCTGGAGTTTCCATTTGGTGACGACAAAGAGACAGTTCCAAGGAAAGCCCAAAGAAAACACCTTCCTCAGCTTTTTTTCCCTTCCTTTCCTTTCACCTTTTTTAACTCAGTCATCACTCCATATTATGAAAGAGTTTAGACTCATAGTTTTTTCCTCCTTCCAACACATCTGCTACTTACTGCTGGTCTGAAGTGAGTGTGTCAGACCCCTGTACTTCAACAGCACAGGCTCTGCTCCCAGACACTTAAAACTCTGCCTCTTCACCATCTTTCCTCAGGGATATAAGGGGACAATTCCCTGTTGGGTGGAAAGGTAATAAATTAGCCAGATCTGGTTCTTGGTGTGGGGTACACAAACACATCTTCCCATCATGTAGAAGGGGTGGAGTGCAGTCAAATTCCCTGCTGCAGAAGTGGTTCAGTAATTTCTGCCTGGAACATATTTGAAAAAGACAGGCAAGACCTTGCTTTAATGTTTTACTGGAAATTCAAAATCTGTACCAATGCAGCACATTCCCCCTCTTCCAGTCTAAGGTGCACAGTCAGCACCAAGATTTGCTCCAAGCCTCAGTGGGGAACTTGAATCCCCTGACCTAATGGCCCAGAGAGGAGAGTGTAACCAAGTCCCTCTGACAATAAACACAGAAACTATTAATAAGATTAACTCTCTGGCACCAACCATCTCCGCATCTGTTTTAGACATAAAGAAGAAGGCTGGTGAAAAGAATATAGTGGCAACAAAGGGTTAAACAAATCTGAACTGGGCAGGATCCTACTACTTGAATCTTTTCCATTGTTTGCTGATGAGGTGCAGGCACATGGCTGTGCAGAGAGAAGGCTTTAAGGAGACCCAGAATCTGGGAATACATTGCTTCTAAATGGCTAAAGCTGATGTTTAGAGATAATGTTCCTGCCCACTTTATTTTTTAATACTTCAAGGCATCCATATTTCATGTAATCTCAATTTTAATGTCAGAAAACTTGATTACAGAACCACTAAAAGTGAATCTGCAGAAGAGGACAGTGAGGTCTCCTTGTTTTAGTAGCATTGATGAAAGCAGGGGAAGGAGTGCCTGGAAGCCAGCAGTCTAGAGGCTGGCATGGCAAATAGATACTAAAGGTTATCAAACTGATGTGAATGCTGCGCAGAATGCTACCTGTCAAACACAGGACATTTTGAAAGGGGGCCTGCTAGAAGAGGATTGGGACAGTTGAGTGCTTGCTTCTGCTCCAGGAAGCAGCAGCTGAGTCTACCACATTCAACAGCAGAAGTTGTGAAGGGCACAGAATCAAAGCTGGTAACTCAAGGGGAGTGTATTCTCCTCCTGAGATTGCTGCACTTTCCTAGAGGGACACTGTTAAGATAGAAAGGGTGGCTGCAAACACACTCTGACAGCCAGCACTCCTGAAAGGTCAGATTAGATTGAGCACTCAGTCTTTATCCATTAGTAGAAGCTAGTAAATCAGAGTTTAGCAATGGCCAAGGAATAGCTGTGTCTTTGTAACAATGCCACGTCTTAAACCAGATAGAAATGACTCCAGGAAATCTGAGGGCTCTAGATAATACTCTAGATAATGGGAGAGCTGCTTCTCCATGACCTATTTGATAACCTTCCCCACATAAGGATGTTTACAGGCTGGATGGCAACTCAGACGTTTAGCTGTGCTGAGATGACAACTTTATGAGGTAAGAAAAATAGCACAATGTTTTATTGTTGTCATCAGATGTGAGAGCAGCTCTGAAAGGTTGCTGCAGCATTCTGTCAATAGGACTTTTTGGAAATAATGATTTTTCTGGTTAGGCTGTAGGCTGCATTAATTGTTTGGAGGGTATAATTCTTGATCTGCTGTTAATATCTTTCTAGGAAAAAAAAACAACATACTTGATTGTTCTTGGAACAATCCGTCCCAAAAGCCTAGAAGCACACCAGGTGGAAGTTATTTTAGAAAGGTTTTTACTTTTATGGGCTACTGGATAGTCCAGTGTTTGTGTTTAGTGTGTCCCTGCTCATAGAAGCTGGACATTTTCAGGGTACAGCACACTGGATTTCCTTTCCTACTCTTTTAGCTTGCTATTCTCATACCCAAGTGAGAAGCTCACATTTGCTGGCATGAGAGCACATGCAGTGCTTTTCTACAGCCTCTAATCACCTTTCCAGTTGCCTTGTCCATTGAAGGCAATGCAGGAACTGCTCGAATTTGACAGGCTCTTCCCATTGGGAGGAAGCAAAAGGAGCTCCCTTGGATGTATGGGGAACCTTAAATCTCCTCTTTTCTAAAATGCTTTGTCTCATTTAAATAGTCTGCATGGATACGCCTCCAACGTTTGTTGTCATAGCGTCACTTTTATCTGCTGGTGTCCCACTCGCCCTGTGCAGGAGAGGGGTTAAGGAAGTGCATTGAATTCACTCACTTCTTGTTTACAGGCAGTATTCACACTGGCAGTGCTTCATAACTTTCATTAATGGAAAGAAATTAGGATGGAAAGCTTCCGCGGAGTCTGTCTGCCACTAAGACTGTTTGCATAGCCTAGTCTAGGGAAAACAAGGAAAACACACACACAAAAGATGATGAATGAATGGATACCTTCTAAAGAGATAGAAGAAAGCCTGTAATAGAGAGATGGAAGACAAGAGAGAGGATTTCAGGCTTGTACTTCTCTTGACATAACACTCTTTTTTGAGTATTTTGCAAATAATGGAGTCTGGTTTAGAGTATTTGAGGGCTACTATAATAGAATTAATTAATTGGAATGAGAAAAGCAAAAATAACCAAAGCATAGTACTTGTTCAAAAGAAAAATCAGTGCTTACAGGATTTGTGAATGTCAGATTTAAGAGGATTTTTTTTTCATGGAATTAATGAAAAAGTTCAAATTTTAATTGAAAAACAAGAAAGAGAAAGAAAACAAAAGCCCTCCTACACTTCAATATGTTGAACACCTTTGAAGCAGATCTTAATGTTTATTAGTTTTGCCTTATCTTGATTTTGAAAAGTTAAAGGAAATTACTTTTAATTATATTTTTTGTGTGTATTACCATTTGTTTCTTTTAATAAATATGTCTGATAATTAACTTCCATTTCAGTTTCCTTTTTGCAAAACATAGAATCATAGAGTAATTTGCACTGGAAGGGTCCTTTGAAGATTATCTTTTCCAACCCCTCTGCCATAGGTGGGCACTAGATTAACATGATGCTAGAGAAAGTCTAGTATAAGCATTCTCATTTTTCTCACTCTGTTGTCTCACTCTTCAGCAGTTTATTTTAGCTGCCAGGAAATTAATAACTCATTATTTTAGACATAATACCATAGTTCTTCTCTATTTCTGTGGCAAAGAACTATAATCTGAGTAAAATTCCTGATGTTAAATTATATCAAATGTTCAAAACATTGTATCAGAGGAACCTATTTACCTTCTTCTCCTGTAATACCTAAATTAATTTTAACATTCCTGTAAAGTGAGGGAGTATTTCTTTTCCTATTTTATAATTGGTGAGCTAAATCCGAGAGAGACCAAGAAATTTGCAGAAAGGAATCAGTAGTGAACAAGAAACCAAAATGAACCTTCCTAGGTCCAGACAAGCACTTTTAATAACTTCTGCCACTTCTTTCTGTCCAACATCCACTTGATTTGATCTGTTCTTTGACGACTCTCTTGTTGTTCTAATCAGAACTCAAATGTTTTCCCCCTTTACTCTCTGTTCTGTAAAGAACTTGACAAAGTCTTCTGGTTTGGTTTTGTTTTTCATTTTTGAGTGACAGGGCAGCATTAGAAGCATCAGCCATTTAACCTTCCCAGGACATATCCCTCTTTTAGTAATTCCATGCAAGCATCTTGAACTAGGCTGCCAAACCCAGCACATAAAAAAATGAGAGAGAGTAAGGAGCATATTCCTTCTCACCCCACTAGTTCTGGTCTGTGCATAGCAGAACAGTCTGTGTGCATGAGTGGAGGTGCAGATTTTCTTCCAGTCCCAGCATTTCTGTGAATTAGCAGTGGCAGCCCCAGTTTCCCACATGCACACTTTGAAACAGCTTGCATTCCATGAGCAGTACATCACTCACTGCTTGGAAATGGTGATACAAGGAAGATTCCTTCACAGAAAACAAGTGGTTTGCTACATACTTAACTAAAACTTCAAAGAAAAAAAAAAAAACACCACCCAGCTCATTCCTCTCCACTCGTCTGCTTCTGAAAAGTAAGCAAGACAACAGATCTTCAAGGTGCTCAGCCCAGGGAGAGAAGATCAGCTTCTAAGGCCCACATGAAGAACAGCAGCCACAAA
>VYZP01041283.1:0-16931 GCA_013400635.1 Hypocryptadius cinnamomeus
CACCCCTGCCATGGGCAGGGACACCTTCTGCAGGCTCCAAGCCCTGTCCAACCATAGACACTTCCAGGGATCCAGGGGCAGACACAGCTTCTCTGGGCAATGAGCAGAGGGCTTTGAAGAGGAGTGGCTGAACTCTCTGGTTGAGAGGTTCCCTGGAACTGTCATTATTTCTTAAATGTACAGGATCCCAGGAGCAGGGGTGGATGGAAGTCATTGCTCCAGGTGGACCCTGAGCAGGAGAGGTTGGCAGCTCTGTGCACTGTGCCCAGGAAAGGTTTCTGGAGCAGGCTGTGCCTCAGCCGCGGAGCTGCGAGCGGCAGGAGCGGAACATCCCCACCCGCTGCTGCCCTCCTCTGCCAGAGACCTTTCCTCAGCTGCACTTGGTGGGTGAAGGAAGAAACCTGTGCTGTGGTGCGCAGTCTGGTGGCCGTGTGTGCCCCTGTCCGTTGGTGGTTCCAGCTGACCCGCTGGACTTTGTGTGGAGGCACCAGAGGCTCCGTCCCGCTGGCCGCGTGCCCGTGACCCACATCGGCTGTGACCCACATCGACTGTGACCCAGGGGGCTGGGCAGAGCTGGGGGACAGGCTGCAGCATTGTTGGTTGTTGTTAAGGTGAAGGTACTGAGGCAGCTTCAGGTTGCCCAGAGAAGCTGTGGCTGCTTCATTCCTGGAAGTGTCCAAGGGCAGCTTGGATGGGGCTTGGAGCACCTTGGGCTGGTGGAAGGTGTCCCTGCCCAGGGGGTGGGACTGGGTGGGCTTCAAGTTTCCTTCCCACCCGGCCATTCCGTGGTTGTGTGACTTGTGGTTTGGGGGTGGTTGCTCTTGTGGTCTCTCAGTAGGAGCTGCCTTTGCAGCTGGATGATTTAGGAGACCAAGTGTCAGGCTGGATTTGGGATGACAAGCCAGGCACTGCTGGGGTTTCTTCCTCCCCTCCCCTCCCCTCGTGTTTGTTTGGGATTTTTTTAGAGGGTTGCAGAAGACCTGAGGGCAGGTGGGTGCTCTGGGCCAGGTGGGAGCAGCCGCTTTGGGAGGAGAGGAGCAGCCTGGTGCTGCCCACACCTGTTTGGCTGCAGCCTCCTAGCTATGAAGATGATGATGATGGCGGCGATGGGTGTGATGGCCACAGTTCTGAGCTGCCAGCCTGTATCTTTCAGCTCTCCTTGTTGATGCTGCTCAGTGCCTCCAGCTGGGTCCATGCTGTGATGGTGTCAGTCTGACTAGGCTTCTCCAGGTACCCTGGCATGGGATGGAGGCTCCTAAAGCAGGATGGGAGGTGCAGCACTGGCTGTGGCCCCTCAAAGGGTCTCTTCCCTCTTTCCTCTGCTGCTCTGTGGTGGTGGAGGAGAGTGGGGGGCTGTTGGAGGAGCAGGAGGCTGCTGGGGCATGTCCTGGCTGCACCTTCACTGCTGTGAGCCTGGGTGGCTATTCCAGGTGCTCCCACTGCAGGGATCCATCAGGGATCATCCACAGGGATCCCTCCCTCAGCACAGGCGTCCCTCCCTCAGCACAGGGATCCCTCCCTCAGCACAGGGATCCACCAGGGATCATCCACAGGGATCCCTCCCTCAGCACAGGGATCCATCCCTCAGCGCAAGGTTTTTGGATCTGTCAGTCCCGTGCTCAGACAGGAGCATGTCACTGGGCTCCGGTGACATTCATGGCTTGTGTCCCTGTGTCCTTGTCCCACAGAGAAGCAGGGTCCCGAGCGGAAGAGGATTAAAAAGGAGCCCGCCACCAGGAAGCCTGGCCTGCTCTTCGGCATGGGCCTCTCGGGGATCCGGGCAGGGTACCCGCTCTCCGAGCGCCAGCAAGTCGCTCTCCTCATGCAGATGACAGCAGAAGAGTCTGCAAACAGCCCAGGTGAGACTGGGGGAGTTTGTTCTGAAGGGTGGGCAGGCAGCTGGGAGCTGCAGCGAGAGGCACCCAAATGTCTGGAATTCCCGGTTCCCAGGGTCACCAGAGGTTCAGCAGGACTGAGCTGCCACCCCTGGCATGGTGCAGGGGGGCTGGTTTGCTCCTGTCTGGGGTCTCACTCCTCCCACAGGGCTCTGCAGGTGACTCCAGGTGTGGTGTCACTGGGATCTGCACGTGGCTCTGGCTGCCCTTCCTTTTTCCAGTGTCCCTCGGGCCCAATCCAGGCCACCACCCAGCCTGCCCTGGCTGCTCAGCTGGAGCTTTGGTTCCATGGGAGCCTCCTCCACCTCAGCTCTGTGTTTCCCACTGGCCTCTCAGGCTATCTCAGTAAAGGAGGATTGTGAATGAAGACAAAATATCATCCTCTGTAGGTTTTTAATGTTTCTTCTCTCGGAAGGGGATAAGATGTGTAACCACCACAGCTGTAACTTGAGGTGTGGAGCAGCTGGAATGCGTTTACCACGGATTTTGTGTTCCTAGTAATTTTTATCTGTTGCAAACGTGTCCCCACCCCGGTTTTGGAGGCTCTGTGCTATCCATGTTCTCACATCCATGTCCTACACACAACACTGCAGCTTTTAGCCAAAAAACCACCAATCTCACTGCCTGTGTTGCTGTTATTCGGGAAAACTAAAAGGGAAAAAGCTGCAGAGCATTCCAGTGTTCTCCCAGGAAATGCAGTCTCCTCCCAAGGCCGTCAGGCCTCACATGTGCTTGGTAAAAGGCCACTTCCCTCGGGAGTTGAGGTTTGAGGGTAAGGAGCTGCATTGTCTGCTCCCAGATCACGGGATTGCCCACAGTGTTTGCCAGGACTGCAGCTCTCCAGTGGGTCTGGCAGCCCACGACTCCCATCTCCGTGGGACACACAGGCTGCTCTGTTCACATCCACTCCAGAGCTTGGGCTGCCTCTTGCTGCCTTGTGTGAATATTTTGGGAAGAGCCGAGATGGAACGTGATGCACGAGCTCCCTCTAAGGGCTTAGGAATTCCATGGAATGGCAGTCCCTGATGCTGTTTCTCTCCTCCCTGCAGTTGACACAACACCAAAGCATCCCTCTCAGTCTACAGTTTGTCAGAAGGGAACTCCCAACTCTGCCTCCAAAACCAAAGATAAAGTAAATAAGAGAAACGAGCGAGGAGAGACTCGGCTGCATCGCGCTGCCATCCGCGGGGACGCCCGGCGCATCAAGGAGCTCATCATCGAGGGTGCAGATGTCAATGTGAAGGACTTTGCAGGTAACAGCCGAGGAATCCCAGCTTTCTTCCCACCTGGTTGCATGTTCCACCTCCAAGAACGACTCGCACCAGAAAATGTAGTTTGTTTCTAACCTGGGGTTGCGCCTTGGAAAGAGGGGATTTGCCAAAAATTGTGATTTTGCTCTTTGAAGAGGAAAAAGTCCTTTTGCCCCTTAAAAAACAAAACAAACAACAAAAAAACCACATAAAAATCCCCCAAAGCATCAGTTTTCTTGTTGGAGTTTGGGAGCAGAATTCCCAGGCTGTGCAGTCTGCTTGAGGTGGTGAAGCTGGGCTGGGCAGGATCCAGAGAATCCCTGGAGCTGTTGTGGCTCCTCACACCAAAACTGACCAGGCCACTCCAGCCCGTTTCCTTCTGCTCTTCCACGGGGGAGCCCTGTTGGAAGTCTGGAGGGTGATTTGCGAAGGGAGGTGGGCTGGTTTAGCTCTATTTTTACTTAAAACAGAAGGAATTACGTGCACAGAAATACTGCTGAGAGTGGGTTTGTGAAGTCAACTCTCTGGAGTTGAGGGGTTGATGCCTGTGAATTTTTAGGAGTTGTTTTTAAGGACTGAATGTGGGGGTGCTGCTGATGGGGAGGGATTATGAAGGGCAAGGTTAGGCTCCCACCAGACACCCAAGTTGGAGGAGTTATTAACCATCCTGACCCTCAGCTCAGGAGTATTATCACCTCCTTCTCCTCCTCCTCCTCCTCAGCAGTGCTGCCAGGATCCTGCTTAGGGTGGTGGGATGAGATGGGAACAGCCCTGAGTCCTGCAGGGAGAAGGCAGCCATGGGATGCTGGTGAAGGGGTGATGGAGGTGCCATTCAGTGGGGCTGGATCAGCCTTTCTCCAGCACGTCCCTGAGCTTGACTTTGCTCTTTGCTGTTCTCTTCGCATGATTTTGGGGCTATAAATAGATATGGCTGTTCCTCCACCCGTGTGATTAATCCCAGTGCCAGACTGAAGTATCAGTTGTGATTAATTCCGGGCACAGGTGCCCCCTCCAAAGGCTCCGAGTGAAGGTAACGGAACGCGCTCCCACGGCGCTATCAGCAAAACACCGGAGCAGCCGCACTGCCGAACTTCAAAACAGGCTCTGCTTAAAAATAGTCTGTTGGAACACGATAAAATATTTTGTTCTGTGCTCTTCAGAGATTTGTTTGAGAGCTGGAGCTGCCATTACTGTGGAGACGCTGCTGTTTGGTTTCCCCCCCCAGCCCAGGCTGGTGTTCCTGTGTTTGGAGAGCACACAGAAGATCTGTGTGGGGGCTGGCTCGAGCCCTGTCTGCAGTTCTGAGCTCAAGCCTGGTCTGGGCACCAGGGTTTCCCTTACAGAGGGTTTGGAACCTAGAGCCAAACCTAAAGGAGCTTCAGAGAAGGCTGGAGAGGGACAATTCACAGCACCATGGAGTGGTAGAACAAGAGGAAATGGCCTTAAGCTGACATAGGACGGGGCTAGATGGGATATTAGGAAGAAATTCTTCCCTGTGAGGGTGGAGAGGCCCTGGCACAGGTTGCTCAGAGAAGCTGTGGCTGCCCCATTGCTGGAAGCATTAAAGGCCAGATTGGAGGGGACTTGGAGCAACCTGGGATAGTGGAAGGAGTCCCTGCCCATGGCAGGGAGTGGGAATGGATGAGCTTTGAGGTCTCTTCCAACCCAAACCATTTCACGATGGTATAAAGGGGAACGGATTTAAGACCTGCCTTTCACATGACATCAGCAATTCTCCTTATTTCCCATATAAAACTTTCCATTTCCAGGGGCTGTGTCAGGTCTGGCAGATGTTCTGACTGTGGCACGTGCTGTGACCAGAGGGAGAAGGGGGGTTGATGCTGTGACTGCCTGGCAGGAGTAGCAGGGCAGAGCTGCAGGTTCCTTCCTGCTGTGCCACGGGGATCCAGGCAGACCCTTGGCCATCAGAGCAGCACAGCCCTGACCACGCTGACCCTGCAGGCTTTCCCCGTGTCTCAGTGTCACTGGGAGGGGGGTGCTGTGTCCTGAGTGTCCCTGTCCTTGCAGGCTGGACGGCGCTGCACGAGGCCTGCAACCGCGGCTACTACGACGTGGCCAAGCAGCTGCTGGCGGCGGGCGCCGAGGTCAACACCAAGGGGCTGGACGATGACACCCCCCTGCACGACGCGGCCAACAACGGCCACTTCAAGGTCAGGGTGCTGCCATTCCCTGCCCTGCTTCAAATGACTCTCCTGGAAACTTGTGCTTCGAGCAGCCCGCTGTGAAAACACAGAGATTCTGGGTGGTTTTGTCTCATTTCCCGTGGAGTGGGCAGGAGTTTGTGTTCAAGGCCAGGTTGGACAGGGCTTGGAGCAGCCTGGGTTAGTGGAAGGTGTCCCTGCCCATGGCAGGGGGTGGCATGGGATGGGCTTGAAGGTCCCTTCCAATCTAAATTATTCCCTGATTGTGTGAATTCCCCTGTTTCAAAGCTGTTGAGTGGTTAGTTGGTGCTGCCCTGCACTGGGGGATCTTTCATTCTTCTGGAATTGGGACAGGAGCATGATTTTGTGCCTTGTTCTTCCCCCTTCTTTCCTGCCCAGGTTGGTTCTTAGAATCACAGGATCATTAAGGTTGGAAAAGACCTCCCCAGTCATCTAGCCCGACCATTAACCTGCTGCTGCCAGTGCGCCACTAAACCCTGTCCCTAAATGTTTTGTGAACACTTCTAGGGATGGTGATTCCACCACTTCTCTGGGAATGTTGCTGGGGCTTCTCTTTTATGTTAGTACCACAAGGCATGTCCTGAAGACACCAATTTTTTCGTTATGTATGAAAATCATGCAAAAAAATCCTGGAATCAAAACATCATGAGCATCCTCAAGCCTCAGTTTCTCTTTTCAGGTGGTGAAATTGTTGTTGCATTATGGAGGGAATCCTCATCAAAGCAACAGGAAGGGCGAGACACCTTTGAAAGTAGCAAATTCTCCCACCATGGTGAACCTGCTCCTGGGGAAGACCACGTACCCCTCCAGCGAAGAGAGCTCCACAGGTGAGATTGGCCTTTCTGTGGCTGTGGCAGTGACAGCTGTGACCTGCAGCTAACACAGAGACCTTAGGAGGACAGGGAAGTTAGACTCTTGTCAGATGCTGCCATGGTCAGGAGCCCACCTGTAGCTGTAACCCAAATTCAGACAACATAACCACCAGCTTTAGCTTTGGGGGCTGTTTGTCCTGGAAGCCAGCATTGAGATTGCTTCCCTGGTGCAGTTGGGATGTAGGATTGCAAGCCAGTTGCAGGTAAATGGATGTCTTACTTTGGAAGGTGGGTAATTCCAGTGGAGAGAAGGAGGTTTGCATGTCAGCCCTGTGTTCCTGTCCTTCAGCTGTCCCAGCACTGGTGTTTCAGTTTCTGCTTCCAGGCTGTCCCTGCTAGAGCCTCTTCCTCCAGTTCCACCATTGTGGGACAGTCTGAAGGTTTTAATTAGTGCAAATTAGCGTTTTCAGTCTTTTGGAGAGCCTTCACCTACACTGTGTGCAGTCATAACCCTGTTCCAAAGTTCTCATGATACACCCAGGATGTTATTTTGAGGAACACCCCATGCAGGTTGGAGCTGGAGGAGCTTCCTTCCAAAAAGATCCCCCAAGCTGGCACTCCGAGCTGTTGGCTGCCAACTAGCAAAGGCTGGGTGAGGCCAAAGGGCATCAGAGCTGTTTGCAGGCATTGGTTTGCAGGCATTGCAGCCAGTGATGTTCCCTCCCCAGAACCCTTGGCAGTCCTTAACACTTGGCTGTTCTTCTCTCGCTGCAGAGACCTCAGAAGAGGAGGACGCCCCTTCCTTCGCTCCCTCCAGCTCCGTTGATGGCAATAACACAGACTCAGAGTTTGAGAAGGGTTTGAAGCACAAGCCCAAGGCCCAGGAGCCCCCCAAAACCATCACCCCGGTGAAGGATGAGTATGAATTCGATGAGGACGATGAGCAGGACCGGGTCCCACCGGTCGATGACAAACATTTGCTGAAAAAGGATTACAGGAAAGAGACTAAAGCAAACAGCTTCATTTCCATACCCAAAATGGAAGTGAAAACTTATACTAAAAATAACACAATTACACCAAAGAAAGCTGCCCACCGCATCCTGTCGGACAGCTCGGATGAGGAGGAGACCAGCGTGGCCGTGGGCACGGGGGAGAAGCTGCGCCTCTCCACCCACTCCATATTGCCCAGCAGCAAAATTCGGGAGCCCGCCAGCACCAAGGCACCCAAGGAGAAAAGCAAAGTAAAAAAGAAGCGGAAGAAGGAGACAAAAAGCAAAGAGGTTCGGTTTGGCAAAAAAAATGACAAGTTTTGTTCCTCTGAATCAGAGAGTGAAAACGTGGAGAGTGAGGAGGATGATAGAGACTCTCTACAGAGCTCTAGCTGTGTAAAGGACTCAAGGCTAGTGCTAAAGGAATCCTCCTTGTTTAACTCTCTGTCTGCCTCATCGACCTCTTCACATGGGAGTTTAGCATCCCAGAAACATAATCCCAGTCTTACAGAACAGCACTCCAAGCACTGGAGGACGGACAATTGGAAAACCATATCTTCTCCAGCTTGGTCAGACGTCAGTTCCCTATCGGACTCCACCAGGACGAGGCTGACGAGCGAGTCAGACTACTCGTCCGAGGACTCGAGCTTAGAGTCACTAAAGCCAGTCAGGAAGAAACCAGAGCACAAAAAGAAAAACACCCCCCACAACACTGTTTCTGAGAAAAAGAATTCATTCCATAGCAATGTGGATGGAGCAATTCCAAAGCTGGACAAGGAGGGGAAGGTTGTTAAAAAGCATAAAACAAAACACAAACATAAAAACAAGGAGAAGGGACAGTGTCCCATCAGCCAAGACATTAAAATAATCAAAACATTTTCTTTTGAGTTTGAGGACTCTAAACAAAAGCCTGAGAAAGGCTTGATAGTAGAGACAGAAAATCCAGTTGAAAACAAGTTGAAAGTGTTAAAGCACGATAGGGAACACAGTAAGAAGGAGGAAAAGCTCCCCAAAGGTAAAGCAGAGGAGAAGGAGTGGTTGTTTAAAGATGAGACTGGAAAATCCTCAAAAGAGGAGAAATCATTAAGAAAAATCAAAGATGGTAGCAAAGACCTGAGCAAATC
Source organism: Hypocryptadius cinnamomeus (assembly GCA_013400635.1). NCBI lineage: Eukaryota > Metazoa > Chordata > Aves > Passeriformes > Zosteropidae > Hypocryptadius > Hypocryptadius cinnamomeus. The sequence continues at coordinate 8,254 of VYZP01041283.1, forward strand.
CTTCAGAGAAGGATTGAGTAAATCAGAAAAAGAGAAACCTGTCAAGGAGAAATCTCCCAAGGAGGAGAAGCCGAGAATACACAAGGAGGAGAGAAAGAAGAAGTCAAAGGACAAGCAGTCCAAATCTGAGAAGAAGAATGAGCTGAAGGAGGAGAAGGTTTCTAAACTAGAGAAAGAAAAATCCTTCAAGGAAGAGAAAGAAAAATGCAAAAAAGAAAAACTTTACAGGGACGAGTCCGGGTTTGATGAGTTTAATAACAAAACTCAGTTTGCCGAAAGCGAGGACACGAAGTTCAGCCTTTCGGACGATCAGCAGGAGAGGTGGTTTTCAGACTTGTCCTCTGATTCATCCTTCGATTTCAAGGGTGAGGACAGCTGGGATTCTCCAATAACGGATTTCAGGGAGATTAAAAATGACACCGTGGCAAAGCTAATCATAGAACCTGTGAAAGAGGAAATTAAAGACAAGAAAAAGGAAAATAAAATGAAAGACAAGAAGGAATACAACGAGAAGCGGAATGAAAAGGACACTTTCTTAAAGAAAAAGGAGCGGGATTATGTGGAGAAAAGCTCTGAGAAGAAAAAGGACCAAACAGACAGGCACAAAGTTACTCCCAGTTATTTGCCTGAAAAGGATAAGAAAAGGAAGGATTCTGTGGAGACTGGCAAGGAAAGGAAAGAAAAAGACACAGGTGAAACCAACAAAGACAGAAAAGATTCCTCTGACGGCTCTAAAGAGCGAAAAGATCCCAAGACGAAGCAGGAGGAGCCCTATCGAGATGACTTCAAGGAGTATGGCTGTGAAACATTCTTCAAGGATAAGTCTGACCCTGAGTTCAGTGGCAAAACCCTGGAGAGTTGGGAGAGGCACCATTCTGGGAAGGAAAAGGAGAAGAAAGATGCTCCTGATAAAGAAAAAAAAGAAAAGGTGAAGCCAGAAAAATACAAGGAAAAATCCAAAGAAGGCGACAAGGAGAAAAATGAAAAAGCCGCTCCAGAGAAAATCCTGAAGGACAAAGAACTAGAGAAGAGTTTCAAAGAGAAAAAAGAAACTAAGGAGAAATACAAGGATCTTCACAGCAAAGACAAGGAGAGGAAGAGTTCCTTCGACCAGGTGAAGGAGAAGAAAGAGAAAAACTTTTCCACAGACAGAGATGATTTCTCCGAGAAGAAGGACGAGAAGAAAGGCAAGGAGAAGAGCTGGTACAGCATCGCTGACATCTTCACGGATGAGAGCGAGGACGAGAGGGACGATTACAGCCTGAGCGGGTTCAAGGTGGGCGACTCGGCCGGCAGCGAGATGCATCGCCTGGACAGCCTGCAGGACAAGGACGACGGCGCGGCGGCCGAGAAGGAGCTGTACCCCGACAAGCACCGCAAGTACTCGTCCGACCGGCAGCACTCGGAGAAGCAGAAGGATAAGGAGTCCAAGGAGAAGAAAAAGGACAAAGGAACATCGGAAGGGGGAAAGGAGAAGAAGGAGAAGAGTTCCTTTGAGAAACACAAAGAGAAGAAAGATAAAGACTCCAGTGAGAAGTATAAGGACAGGAAGGAAAGAATGTCCATAGATTCCACTCAAGAGAAGAAAAACAAGCAAAAGCTCCCAGAAAAGGTTGAGAAGAAACACGCCAGTGACGACAAGGTGAAAAGCAAACATAAGGAGAAGCCAGACAAGGAGCATTCCAAAGAGAAGAAGTCTTCAAAAGGAGGGGAGTCGGAGAAGAGCCTGCTGGAGAAACTGGAGGAGGAGGCTCTGAATGACTATAGGGATGACTCCAATGACAAAATCAGCGAGATCTCCTCTGACAGCTTCACGGACAGAGGGCAAGAGCCAGGACTCACCAGCCTCTTCGAGTCTTCTAACCTCTCTCTGACCGACGCCGCTGAAGAAAAGTTTAAGGACTCTCTCCCTTTACCCTGCCTTCAGGACAAGCTCAAGGAGAAGGAGAGGCACCGACATTCCTCATCTTCCTCAAAGAAAAGCCACGAGAAGGAAAAAGCAAAGAAAGAGAAGACAGAGAAAAAGGAAAAATCAGAGGAATTCAAGGACTCCAGCAGCAGAAAGGATTCCACTCATTATGAAAAGGATTTCTCTGTGGATGGGGAGGCTTTTGGCTCTTCCTACAACATGAAGGCAGACGCTGATGAGGAACCGGAGAAGAGCATTGATTACTTATTTTCTGAAAAGAAGGATAAAAATGATTCTGAAAGAGAGCTGTCAAAGAAGGCGGAGAAAGAAAAGACTTACGGTTCCAGCACCATCAGCACAGCTAAAGAGAAAAAGAAGCGGGATAAACACAAGGAAAAATGGAAGGAGGAAAAGGAAAAGCATAGGGACAAACACACAGATGGTTTCTTTAAACATCACAAAGATGAGCCAAAGTCAACACTCAAAGATAAGGACGGGCCTCAAGTTACCACCTTTAAAGAGAAATCCAAGGAGGACAACCTCAAATTCGGTGAAACCAAACTGAAGGAGAAGCTTAAGGAGAATCAAGACAAAGACAAATCAGAGTCCATAAAAATAAGCAATGGGAATGAAAAAATAACCCTTTCCAAAGACAGCGGCAAGAAGGATGCCAGGCCGAGGGAGAAACTTCTGGGAGATGGTGATTTGATGATGACCAGCTTTGAGAGGATGCTGAGCCAGAAAGACCTGGAGATCGAGGAACGCCACAAAAGGCACAAGGAGAGAATGAAGCAAATGGAGAAAATGCGGCACAGGTCCGGAGACCCCAAGTTAAAGGACAAACTTAAAAGCTCAGAGGATGTGCGCAAGAGGAGCCTGGATCTGCCAGCCAAGAAGCCGCTAACACTGGACACGCAGCTCAAGGACAAGAAACTCAAAGAGTTGGGTCCCCTGACTCCTATTCTGTCACCGGAAAACAAGGCACAGCCTGCTGTGGGGACAGACTCCAAGGACTGGATCACGGGTCCTCAGCTGAAGGAGATCCTCCCAGCATCTCCCAGGCCGGATCAGAACCGGCCCACGGGCGTCCCGACCCCGGCATCCGTCGTGTCCTGCCCAAGCTACGAGGAGGTGATGCAGACTCCCAGGACTCCATCGTGCAGCAACGAGGACTACACGGACCTGATGTTCGAGTGTGCGGATTCTCAGCACTCTCTGCCCATCTCCACCATGTCCATGAACGCCTGCTCTCCTTCCTTCTTCGACAGATACACCAATGTTTCCAGCGGGCTCCCCGAGAACCCCAGTCAGACCCCGACTCGCACCATACCCTCCTCAAACCTCTACCGTTCCATCTCAGTGGATATCAGGAGGGCACCCGAAGAGGAATTCAGCGTTGGAGATAAGTTTTTCAGACAGCAAAGTGTCCCAGCAACATCAAATTATGACTCTCCTGTGCAGCATTTAATGGAGGAGAAAGTTCCCCTCCCCTCTGTTCCTGCTGAGAAGTTCCAGTGTTTATCTCCTGGGTATTACTCCCCGGATTATGGAGTTTCCTCACCCAAAGTGGAAGCTTTGCACTGTGCGCCGGGAGCTGTCAGTGGGGTTGCTCAGTCTCCTGAAAGTGTCTTTTCTGGTTTACAAGCAAAATCCTCCCCTTCGCACAGGGATGAGTTGCTGGCTCCTTCAGTGGAAAGTGCTCTTCCCCCTGACATCGGCATGCCCTTGGATACCACAGAGGAGCAGCAAGCCACTGCCTCCATCATGCCACCAGAATCCACCTACCTGCCACCCATTGAGGAAAACCATTTTAGTTCGGGAATGCCCGAACAAAACAACATAGACTGGGATAACCCTCCTTCCCGAAACCCGGACACCGCCATTCCTCCCAGCCTCATGGGCAACCCCGCAGAGCACTCTGTCACCTGGTCCATGGGCTCGGAGCTTCTGATGAAATCTCCCCAGAGGTTTTCCGAGTCCCCTAAACCTCCACTCTGTTCCCTAGAGCCAATTCATCCTGCGCCAGTAGCCTTCATTCCCACAGAGACTTCCTACCCTGTTTCTCCCATCTCGTACCCTCTGTCAGTGTCTGAACCGAGGCTGGAGGAAGTCAAGGAGGATGCTGAGGAAGCAGTTCCAGGAGAAATTGCAAATGCTGAAGAGCAAGCTCCATACATGTCCCCTACTAGGTTAGACACCTTCTTCAACAACTGCAAGCCTCTTCCAGAAGAAGCACCAGAGATCCCTCCAGAGCCCCCATGCGTGCCAGCAGAACCTCAGGCTGAAGTCGTTGCTGCACCAGAAAACAACTATTTGGAAAACAGCAACGCAGCACCTGCAAATGCAGAGGAGGCGGTGACGTGGCCCGACCCCTTCACCAACACCGAGGATGAATTGGACCTTGGTCCCTTCTCGCTCCCAGAGCTGCCACTGCAGCCTAAGGACGTTGCAGAGACGGAGATGACCGAGGCAGAAGCGGTGGAGGAAAGCTCAGCAGCAGCTCCAGAACCGAGCGCCGGGATCATCAAAGCCGGCGTGTCCGTGATAGCGTCCGGTGAGCCGGAGGAGCCGCCGGCCAGCCAGGCAGCGGCCACGCTGCCCACGGACACAGAGCCACCAGCAGAGGAGCAGAAACCAGAAGTGGCCACACAAGAAGCCGCCTCGGAAGCGCTGAACGCAGCTGAGGAGAAGGCAGCGGAGGACTCAGAAGCGCAGGTGTTCCAGCAGACCCCGTCCGAGCCCGCGCAGGCGGAGAGCAAAGAGGTGGAGGCCGTGCACGAGGAGCTGTCGTCGGCTGGTGGGGTGGCAGAGGGCAGCTCCCAGCCCTGTCCTGTGCCTGTGGCCGGCTCCGAGGCCGGCGTTCCACAGGACGGTGCCGCGGCCCGTGGTGGGAGCCAGGCCCCGCCACCCCAGGCGGACGCGCCTCCCGGCAATGCTCAAGCAGAAATTGTGGAACCAGTACAAAAACCGGTAGCAGAAGCTCCCAAACCACCCAAAATAGAAGAGATTCCTCAGCGGATTACCAGGAACCGGGCTCAGATGCTCGCCAACCAAAACAAGCAGAACGCCGCCGCGTCCGAGAAGGAATTTCCTCCCGTCTCTGCGCCCGTCACGCGTGCCAAAGGCCGCATCACGGAGGAGGACGATTCCCAGGCTCAGCACCCGCGGAAGCGCCGCTTCCAGCGCTCCAACCAGCAGCTGCAGCAGCAGATCAACACGTCCACCCAGCAGACGAGGGAGATGATCCAGCAGACACTGGCAGCTATCGTCGATGCCATCAAACTGGACGACATCGAACCTTACCACAGCGACAGGTCCAACCCCTACTTCGAGTACCTCCAGATCAGGAAGAAGATTGAGGAGAAGCGGAAAATCCTGTGCTACATTACTCCCCAAGCTCCGCAGTGCTACGCTGAGTATGTCACCTACACAGGCTCCTACCTGTTGGATGGCAAACCCCTAAGCAAGCTCCATATTCCAGTGGTGAGTCACCTTCTCTCCTTAGCCTCGGGAACTCACTGTTACACACACATCCAAGTTGTGCCCCATGCCCTGTCACCACCTTGCAATGCCAGTGTGCCCCAACCTGCCTTTAGAATATGACACCAAACCTGAGCCTGGGTAAGTGCCTGGCTGTGTGGTAAATGCAGCCCCTGAGCTGCTGCATTTTTGCAGAGAAGACCTTGGGCTGTGCTGAGGGACCTGATATTTGGTCAGGCTTTAGAGCAAAGTTTGTAAGAATCCACTAGGCTGGGAGGTAAAACTGCTCTTGCAGCAATGTAGTAACAGGATGATGAACCTGGAACATGGGAAAAAGATGGCTCTTAACTCCTGCCATCATTTTCCCAAGCTCTGCTCTTTGACTTGGCACTGGGATCAGCATTTCACTGCTGTGCTGCAGGAGCAGCCTCGCTAATACAAATGCATCAATAAACGTGGTGCTGCAGGTGGTAAATCTGGGCTCCAGGCTGGAGGAGAAGGGTCAGTGTGACCAGGCTCCATTCCTCGCCCTGCAGCACGAGGGCGGGTCAGACTCTGGTTGTTCTTGCCAAATCCTCACCCTCACTGAGAAGAAGGCGCTGGCAGGACCTTGTCCTTGGCAGAGCTTCTCCCCAGGCACCCCATGGGATGTCCCTGCCCCCTCTGTGGCCAGCACACATTTCAGGGTGCAGCCAGCCCCCGGGCTGTGCCCCACAGAGGTCCTGCTCTCACCCCTGCCTGTGCCCGCAGATCGCGCCGCCGCCGTCGCTCGCGGAGCCACTCAAGGAGCTCTTCAAGCAGCAGGAGGCTGTGCGGGGCAAGCTGCGGCTGCAGCACAGCATAGAGCGGGTAAGGGGACACTCCAGCTGGGGAGCAGGCCCCCAATTCCCCCTGCTGGCGAGGCTGAGGCTGCCACACTCACTGCTCTGCTCTTCCTCAGGAGAAGCTCATCGTCTCCTGCGAGCAGGAGATCCTGAGGGTGCACTGCCGGGCAGCGAGGACCATTGCCAACCAGGCCGTGCCCTTCAGTGCCTGCACCATGCTGCTGGACTCCGAGGTGTACAACATGCCTCTGGAAAATCAGGTCAGTGCCTGGCTCAATGGTGAGGAAGTGTCTCAGGGGCTCTGCAAGACCCTGAGGGAGATGGGCTTTTCTGGAGGGATGGAGGGAAGCATGGAGGCAGGAGTTACTCTCCTTGCTCAGGTCACCCACCATGGCACACCGGTGCAGGATGTCACCTCCCCCTGAGGGCAGGGTTAGATTGGATGTTGGGAAGGAATTGTTCCCTCTGAGGGTGGGGAGGCCCTGGCACAGGGTGCCCAGAGCAGCTGCGGCTGCTCTATCCAAGGAAGTGTCCAAGATCTGGTTGGATGCGTTTTGGAGCAACCTGGAATACTGGAAGGTGTCCCATGGCTGGGGGTGGAATGAGATGGACTTTTAAGGTCCCTTGCAATCCAAATTATTCTGTGACTTGGATCATCATTTGTCTAATTGTCTAATTGAATGTGGGATACAGGGAGTTCATGTCTGTTAGGAGCAGAGATGCCTCAGCTTTATCAGTGAGTCTTGGGACCCTCCATCCTTCTTGGTCAGGATCATCTGCACACTGGACAGGTTTCCTTTACTACACTCTGAGGTGTTTCTCCCCGTGGAAGGAAGGAAAGAGAAACATTACACTGCTGCATTGCAGGAGGGATCCTGGGCAGGGACAGCATCCTGGGATTTATTAGCGAGCTGCGTATTGATCCAGGAGCTCTGATTTATCCGTCGGCATTTCCCAGCCGAGTGTCTGTGCTGCTGCTATCCTGGCGTCAGTTGAAGGAGTCAGAGAGGTGCAGGTGCTGTGATGGGCTGACACGGACAGACTCCCTGCAAAGCAAGGAGAAACAGGGAGTATGTGCACATAGGTGCGTCCCCACCTGAGGCTGAACCCCTGGAAAGGGCTGCAGGAGCAGCTGGCAGCAGTGATGTCCATCCTCCCTCCCTGCTGGCACTGCAGTTCTGAGGAGTGTGTGCCCCAGCAGGAGCTTGAATATGGCCTGTGAGACCTGTAAGTGCTTAAAGTACAAAACTAATCCCATGTCCCTCCCTTTGCTGTCCTGTCCTTAGGGAGACGAAAACAAATCGGTCAGAGACCGTTTCAACGCGCGACAGTTCATTTCCTGGCTGCAGGACGTGGATGACAAGTACGACCGGATGAAGGTGAGAGCTGTGGGAGCCCCGTGCTCCAGGCAGGGGCATTCCAGGAAGGTTCTGCCTGTGGCTGAAGCCTGGGAGCTGCCTTAGTGGTTTCCAGCACAGAGTGGGTGTCCAGAGATTGTCAGGGCAGTGTTGCGTGGGAGTGGATGCTCTGGAGTGCTGACAAGCCTTTCAAACCCAAACTTTTGGGTTTGCCTCGGCTCCTGCTGGAGCTGGGCTCAGCAGAGATTCCAAATCCAGGTGTCCTGTGTGTGGCACCCCTTGTTGCATTTGACACTGTGCCCACAGTGGCTGCATGTCCCCTGCCTCTGCCTGCCACTCAGCCCTCACGTGCCGTTGTTGTTTCCCAATCCAGACATGCCTGCTCATGCGACAGCAGCACGAAGCAGCTGCCCTGAACGCGGTGCAGAGGATGGAGTGGCAGCTGAAGGTGCAGGAGCTGGACCCCGCGGGGCACAAATCCCTGTGCGTGAACGAGGTGCCCTCGTTCTATGTGCCAATGGTCGACGTGAACGATGACTTTGTGCTCTTGCCGGCATGACAGTTCCAACCCAGGAGACATCTCTGAACACTGGCAAGGACGGGAGCGCTCCGAGGTCGGGCGGTCGAGCTCACATTCACCCTTAACCGCTTGCTGATGAATCCCTGGTCAGAGGAGGAGGAAGCAGCTATCGGCAGAAAACAAAACAATAAGAAAAATAATTGCACTTTCTTCACGACGTGTCCCTCGCTTCCGGACTGACGCGGCTCCGCGGGGCAGCGGGCCGGGCGCAGCTCCTTCCCGCCGGCGCCCGCGGCGGGGAGGCTCCGGGCAGCGCGGGCAGCGGGCGCTCAGCGGCCCCGGGACTGGCCGAGGCGCGGAGGGACGAGGCCAAGGACACCGTGTGTGTGTTGCAGAAGCTGCTGAGCGGGGCCAGCAACCACGTGAACCATGTACTTGTGAACACCGTGATTTCCAGCTCTCTGTTTTCCACCGGGCGCGGATCTCCTCTCGGAGAAGCTGCAGTAGGAAACCATGGGGGGAGGGGGGGGTGTTTGAGTTTCTCGTTCCATCATGGGTATGTCTAAAAAAAATGAAAAAAAAAAAAA
>VYZP01041284.1:9517-45105 GCA_013400635.1 Hypocryptadius cinnamomeus
CCCAGCGCCGGGCACCGGCACCGGCACGGCACGGCACGGCACGGCACGGCACGGCACGGCACGGCACGGCACGGGGAACGCAGTGGGAACCCGCCCCCGGCGGAACCCGCCCCGAGCGTCCCCACAGCCGATCGCCGCCGCCGTCCCCGGCGCGCCGCTGGTGGTGCCCGGCGTGGGCTGCGGGAGGGCGGGACAGCTCCAGGTGTGCGCCGGGTACCTGCGGTGTCGCTTGTCCCCGTTCCACTGCCGGAGTTTCTGGGCAACACGTACCAAATGACTGTGATGGTGCTGTGGGAGAGCCGGGCACGGACCGGCTCCTGCCGTGAAGCAGCAGAGGTAGAGCCGTGGCCGGCTGCGGGGAGCCCGGAGCCGCGTTAAGGGACAGGCGGGTGAAGGGACAGGCAGGAGGACAAAGATACCTCGCAGACCTTGCCGGCCTCCTCTATAAGTAACACACGGAGCACTGGCATCCACCTGTTGCTGCGGTTTTTTCCCTCAGTCATCCTGGTGAAGACTAGGATGAGGAGGAAGGACTCGAAGAAAGATAAAGAAATCACTTTGCTGCAGTTAACAGGGGACATAAGGTCAGCATAAGGACATCATGGGAGAAAACATGAAAAGCCTTGCTTCCTGGAAAGTTTAAGAAATAGGCTGTATAGGCTGACATGGGGGACTGGTCAGAATCATGAGAGTTACTTTCTCAAAACTGGCATGGAAATGGTAAGGAGTTACCTTCAAAGGCAAAACAGCTTGTTTTTTTGCAAGATGACAAAGAGGTAACAGCGTAGAAATGGGTGCCTTGGATAGAAACATGTGAGCTACATGGTCTTTGCAGCATATTCTATATACCCATTAAAAAGAAAGGTATATTAAAGCTGGTGGATGTAGGGGCAACTCTTGTTCTAAGAGAGAGTGTTAACTTACCTCTCAATCAGATGGACAGTCAACCAGAGCCTCTGATCTGATACACTTCAAACCCTGTATCTATACACGTATGACAGGCAGAAAGATACTTGAAATCTCAAGGCAAATACTGCTGATGTGATTTTTTTTTTTTTTTTTTTTGATCCAAGCTCACATTTCCATTTACACTTTCTAGATTTAAGCACAACTGAAAATGTTCAAGAACTTATCCAAAGAAACTAAAAAAGAGTCTCTGGGCAACTCTCACAAATTTGAAGTCTGAAAATCAGAACTAGGTTTCTCTTTGGCAAAGACCTACTCTTAAGGAAACTTACACCATGACAGATCTAACCCAGATCTAGAAAAGGCCTCTCTCTTTTCCCTCTCCAACAGTCCTGTGTTTTGTTCTTTGATTTGTGCCAGGATTTCTCCTGCTCCCAGAGCTATGTACTGTGAAAGTGTTCACACATCTCATTGAAGCAAGCAGAATGTACATTTAGTGCTGACACACATTGCCCATTTTCTTCCTTTCTTGTTGTATTTTCATATCTCAGAATTTTGGCACCAGCTGGTATCAGTTCAGATATTTTGAAATGAAAGCAGGCTAAGAAGGGATGTTGGCAGAAGCCTCCATCATCTGGCCTCATCAGTTTTCAGTGTTTACAACAGCAATAAATGGGCTGTAAAGGGGCAATAGCCCTCTTGATGTCAGAGGAATATATATACAGAAGGAGAGGAAGAACAATCTAAATTTAGCAAGCAGAAATGAAACATCTGCAGCATTTTGGTTGGTTTTGCTGACTGACAAAAATGTATTATTACAAAACAAAAAATAAAAGTATTTTTTTTACTATTAAAGGAACCACCATAAAGAAACTACTTTTTCATACACAGTATTTGATGTTTCCAAGTCTTTTTTATTTTAAATAAGAGATAATCCCATTACATACGGTCAGTGTGCTGGGAATAGAGAAATAATCCCATATATAACACCCTGAGACAGCATTTCTCACTTGTTACTAATGCTCTAGGAAGAAAAAAAAAAAAAAGAAAACATCAAAGAGGGGGTCAGGATGATGGATCAGCAAGTCAGGAAGCAGTTAGGTGAGCTTTATTGTACCTCAGAGAACGACATTGGTTCCTGGCACTTCTGTTTCTGTTCTAGGAGTATATTTGCTGATTGAAAGCAGTTGAACCAGAAAGCACAGTATTAAACTTCAGTATGAAAAGTGGGCTTGAAATTCCAGCACATATAGAAAATATCCCATGAATGGCAAATTACTTTTTTACTAGCAACATTGCAGCTAGAGCCAGTGTTGCAAAACTGTCCTGTGTTACACATTGTCTTTTTCAGGCTCCAGCTTTCAGGAAATTGTGTAGTTCCCTTGGAGGAAAGGAAAACTGAGTGTGAACCAGAGCATCATTTGTGCCACAACTTGAACAATATCATTTAAATCAAACCACTACAGGCAGCATACAGAAAAGCTTGTAGTTAAATTGTGACTGATGTGGTCAGTACAGAAGTCAGCATTATGCTGTGCTTAACACGCCCTGGCTGTGCTCCAAAATGACCCTTGGCATAGGAACTCCAGGAGAATTACACAAGGCAGCAGCCCATTGCCACTTTAGTCCTCAGATGCATCTGAGGATGTGACCAATGGCCTTTTCTCACTGCCCTCAGATTTCCCTTTAAAATCCCTTTTGCAGCTGCTGCCAGGGGCGTGTCTGGGATGTTCTGCCTGGGATGGTCTCTGGCAGGGACAGGCAGCTTGTTACAGCACATGTACTGCTTAGGGGGATGTGTGATACAGGACCAGGCAGCTTTTGGCAGCAGGGAGGCCAGCACAGCACAAGCTTTTTCCCTGGAAAACCTTCTGTAATAGCCACCTGATCCTAGCCCATGCCATTTGTACATGGGGAAAAAGCAGCCTTCAGTCAGAGCCTAAGAACCCCAGTTTCATAAACTGTAGTGAAACAGAAACTATGTTTTCCCACTTTGGGAAACTATGCCAGAACTTGTTGGCAGCTGCCTGCTCTGGCAAGTGATCATAGTAGTGAGCCCTGCCACAGATTTGTACCTGATCCTACACCAGCTCCTACTCCTCAAAGCACTCCAGCTGCCACTTTAAAAATGGCTCTTTCTGCTTTAGAAACATCACCTGGTCAGCTGGCACCACAGGGAACAATAATGCTGTCAGACTTCTTATGTTTTGAGATGGTCACACTCTGGCCACAGGCAGGGCAGCAGGACATGGAGGGGTTTGACTTCATGCCAGCTGCCTGGTGAGCCCCTAAATCCCACTGGAGCCAGCTGACAAGGTGGGCTTCTCAAACTGGCAATGGCAGTGGATGTGCTGCAGATGGTGTCCCACACAGTAACTGCAGAGGTATAATGAACTCAGAACAGGAGACTTCAAAAAACATTCCCTAGATTCACACACAATGTCAATCAACACAAGAACACCAAGAAAAAAAGGACTGCAGACATCATCACATGGCAAGATTTTACAGTCATTAGTATGGCCAAAAAAATACAGTAGTCACAAGCTGAGACAAATTCCATTACAACAGAAGGTGGAATAGATTAAATAAATACATGTATATCTGTTCATAATTGAAGATGGACACTGGTATATAACGTGGAATATTTCTAGAATAATACAATTATAGTATTCATTTTAATAAAAAGAAATGCTGGCTGTTGAAGAACAATGAGCAAAACTCAAGACTTTTTTTATGTCGGGCTTATTAATGAAAGAAAACACAAGAACAATAAAATTGGTGCTCTCTTAATTGTCAGATTTAGTGTCCAAAGTCACCATATACTACTAGCAGTCACCATACAAAGCAGATGATTTCTCTTATTCATTCAGAACTGGGAGTTGATGCTCATGAAAGGATCTCTGACAGCTGCAGAAAAGCTTTCACTTCCCTGCAAACTCAGTGCAAAGCTTCACAGCTAACTGGGGAAGCAATGAAACTAATGAAGCCTCATTTCCCCTGCCTAACAAGGAATAAATCCTGAGTGGAGTTAACTTGCTCATTATGCCTCCACTCATCTGGATTCTCTGATGTCTGATAAGTTTGGATTTTGTGCCACAGCCTTACCTTCCAGGAGCTGTCTTTTCAGAAGAGCACCTTTTCGTTATCATCTGTAATTTTGTGGGTTATAAGAGATGCAAACAACTTCTTGTAGAAGCATTCTACTTGAATGAAAACATGGAATGGTAACATGTCCTTTTTTTCCCCTGCAAAAGCTATTACATATGGAAAATTTTCATGAGGCCACTAAAGACTGAAGCTACTCTTTCCAATACAGTCTGCAGTTACTCTGTCACACAACCCAATGAGCCACATGCCTGCCATAGGTACTGCTAACAGCTGAAATACCAGCTCACTTTTGTCTATCATCTTCACTCTCATGGGTAAAATAAGTTGCTGCCTATTATATGGGGAAGGATCTGATCTTCAGCTGTTAAAATCAAAGTTTTATTTTAAAAAATCACTGTTCAGCAAATTTAATTAAGCCTTCTCAATAGAATTCTTACGGGATCCTCTTACACATCTCGGCTTATTTAATTTTAATTATTTTTTTTTTAATACAGAGAAGTCAGTTTCCCCAGTAATACAATCTCCATAATTTTCATTTGTGAACTGTATATCCAGTTTGTCCTCATAACTGAAACTTGTCTTAGGTTAATTTGATCTCCATCAGAACACAAGGATGTCTTTATTCTTAGCATTAGAGAGTCCAGCTGGGCATGGCTAGTAGATCAACGTGTTCCTGTTTACAGGGAGAGTAAGAGAAAACTGGACTTCTTTTTGTCTAAAAGACTATTTTTTTCCCCCTATCATTGTGCAGTTTTTGGGTGCTGATGTTGTTTGAGCTCATGTTCAATTAGGGATTGTATGCCATGTGTATACAGCAAACTCTTCTTTCTTTTGCTCTCGTAATAAGATTTATCTATTGGGTTTGGGACAGTTCACAATCCTACAAAAGAGTGAGTTTTACTACTCCAGCGACCTCAGGAACTAGAACATTATAAGAAATATGAGACTTCTATTTCCTTATTTAGAATGTTTTCTCTAAATATATGTACCTAATGTTTATATTTTTATAAACAAAAGTCAGTGCCTGGCTGCTAATGCTCCAACATCTTCTGGAAGGCTGTAAAACATCAAAAACAAAAGCATACAAAACAGTATTAATTATAATTGTTAACAATTACTGCCAATATAACATGCGTAAACCTAGACCATCTTCCTCCACACTTTCTATAATCAGGGCTGTGTTATATAATATCAGCTTAACAGCTTCTTAGTTGACTTCCTGATGTAAAGATAAACATCATTATATAACCTGCCTATTTTAACTTTCCCAGTCAAATTAAGCAGAGAGGTTGGTGTGTTGTATGAAGTGACTTCGTCTGTGTGAAAACCTGATGCAAGAAATAAACCTTGAAAGAGCTTGTTAGAGACTCTTGAGAAGTGTTTTCCTGGGAGGAAGACAGCAGCTGCTGTGAGGTTTACCTTACCAAATGCTAAGGAGAGTGTTTAGAAAGTAAATTCGTGGATTTTTGTATGATCACATTATCTAATTAAAACAACAGCTACTAAAAATAAATTAACTCCTCACATCCTATGAAAATGTAACAGATGCCCCTGAAATAGCAAGGCACTCCAGACAAAGCGCAAGAAAGGGCTATTAAACCTCACTGTGGGATTCAGACACAGGCTATGTAAAGTGGCACCTTCTCCCAGAAAGGGCAGAAGCCCTTTCTATGGAAATAGAGTAAATAACATGCTTTTTCTTTATTTCTGTGGCACAGTCCCCGGCATGCCTTGAAACAGAGCTGCTATCCATAGCTCGGTTTACTCTGCTGATTTCCACCACCCCTGGTGTACAGAAACTGCTGTGCCTGAACCACGCGATCCAGCAGCCCCACAAAACAACATCACAGCATATCACACCAAGACACTTTTGTTTTCCCACCCCAAACAATGTGGTGTTTGTAGCAGGAAGCATGGGATTGTACCCAGCCTTATGCCTCTTGCACAAGGGTGAGAGATACGTGCTTTGCTCCCACCACATTGTCCATCATTTGTGCACCTGAAAAGACAAAAACTCTTTGTATTTTGAGATTACAGACACGTGTGCCTAGATCAGGTGAGTAGGAAAAATAGAAAGGGAGTTAGGCAGTGATTTTTATAGGAATCAAAATAATACTTGTCAGAAAGTACCTTGTTTCAAAGCTAAACGTCACTCTCCAAATAAACTGTTTTGGTGCAATGTATTAAAATGTTCTACTTCACACCAAACACTGAGTATTTCTGAACATTGCAGAAACACACAGAGTGTGTGGAGCTCTTATAGTAACCCCTCTCTCTCTCCTGGAATGACAGACAACTAAACTTGTTTAAAATTCCTTCTTCCTGTGCTAACACCTACATTTGAGCTCACCCAATAACTGGAGAAACACATATCTGAGGATGATTAGCAGGAGCACAACCAGCAGACTGCTGGTTTGCCCTTCACAGATCGTGGCTCCATTGTGGTATTGTCCCTGTTACTGGCTACAAGCTGGGCTATGGGTACACAGAGCCCAAGCTTCCCATCTCCTGCCCTGCCATACCCCCTGCTCCTTGAGATTGTGGAAGTTTTCTGCAGACATCGCTTGAGAGGAGGAGTTAATGGAGTCAGCATAAATTGGCCCTCCTGGCTCACTAGTGGTGAGCAGGTAATTGAATTATCAGGCACACCTTCCCTTTAATGGTTTTTTTCTCCTTGTTTGTGTAGAAGCTTTGGGAGGATAAAAGCAAGTATGTACCACAGATATGTGAAGGAAAAGAGTGGTGTCAAAATGGAATGCAGCTGGAAAATTCAAGAAAAAAATTTAGTCTTGCTTATAATTTTATGAATAATTAAAGGGAGAGGCTGCCAGTGACTTAAGCTGAGGGGTGAGTCCTCCAGTGCCCCACTGAACAACTGCAGAGCTGGAACAGTGAAGAAACCTGGGAAACTGTCCAGCTTGCAGGGATCTACTGATAAAGAGGACTTAAGGACTGCAGGAATTGCCCACAGTTAATGGATCCTGCCCTTCACTCCAGGAGTGAGCATTCAGTGGGGCTGAGATCCTGCAGTGTCCACACAGCTTTTCTGATATATTTTGATATGTGTTTAGGTGGAGAATATCTTTGTGAACCTGCTCTTTTTTCACAAAAGACCTCTGTGCCTGCTCTAAAAGAAGTTATCAGAGTTCAAAGTCCTGTTACTGACTCACAAGCAGATTCTTGTTTGTCCTTTCAGTAAATCCTCTGCAATAGATAACTCATTTAAGCTTTGTTGCTTCTATATCACTTATCTTGCCCCAATTTTTTGATCAAACACTGTTGCAAGTTGAGGTCAATGAAAATTTTAACATTTTCTGGTTGTAAGTTCCCAAAGAGCTTATCCTAGATTCCCAGAATCAGAAATACTTCTGAATACAATGAGTGTTGTGCTGCTGTTGGCAAAGCTGCATGGGCAGCTAACTTCTCCAGATGGGTCTAAGAGTTCAGCTAGATGCTCCAGAAAGCTACAGGGAAGCTGGCTGCAATAATCAAACATGCACACTCAGAGACAACAGGTCCTGTAAGGCTATTTACTATTGATATTCCAGTGCTTCCATTCCTTTTATTTGCTTTTTGTCCTCAAAATACAGCATTTCTGGAAGCAATCCATCAACCTTCCTTATTTTCAGATTTTTATTACTGGGGGAAAAAAAAAAATCTTCCACTTACCACAACTGTGATTTTTGCAAGGTAAAAAGTGATACCAGCAGAGGCTGTGCCACATTCCTGCTCAGAACTGCCCTGCTGCAACAGCAGAGAGCGTTGAGTAACGAGTTTGTCCGATACCAAGACTGACTCATAAGGACAAGAAAAGCTGGAAGACAGGTGTATGCTTGCAATTCTTGTCCCATTTTCCTGATAATTTGGAAATGTGGCCAAATAAAACACTAACTTGGTGGTGCGCAGACCTCTGTCCTGGAATGGTTTGCATTTATGTATTTGCTTAATGCTGAAATCAGTGAAGTTTCTTTAAATGGATTCAGAGACTATGTGGACTAAGACTTAGAGGTAAAATATTGTCCTTCTTCTTTCACCAGTAAATATTTTATACTTCACAGAGACAAGCTTATAGAAGAAGCATGGGATGACATGAAAAGCTACAGCAAAAAGAAACACTGTGAAGTTGGAATAGTGTAGAGATCAAAGTCATACCAGGCAGAAGAGAGAGGCAAGAAACAAAAACAGTCAACAAAGGACAATTGTGAGCCCTTCCTAAGGCCATGAAGGGGGAAGATAATTAACAGGGGCCTCAGGAGTGAGATTTTCAGCAGATAGGGCTGCACTACATAACCATTGCCATCTGTGTTCAGCTAAGGTGAATTTGCACTAGAAGGTGGCAGAGCAGGAAATCTGGGATTTCCAGAGTAGACAACCTCACAGGGTACCTTCAGGTCAGTAAGGCTATTTTGCAGAAAAGAACAAAGGTCCCCTAGAAAGCTTCCTGGGACAAGAGCAGTGAGGTTTGGGGCTGCTTCCAACTAGAAAAGTGAAGACAAGTCACTGAGCTGGTTTCAAGGTGGGACTTGATGCAGTCACACATCACTATAGACTGAACACAGTAAAATGTTCCTCTCTGATCACTTGGTGTCCTTTCATTTCCATCTCCTGGAGGCTTGGTGCCTTTCACCTCAGGTACTCACAGACTGGACCATGTAAATAGAAAAGCCAATTTCACAGCCAGATATGGGCTGCATCTACATTGAAATTGCTCTATATTGAAGGAAAAGAGTGTACAAAGATTTAGATTTTGGGTTTGCTTCATTCCAGCGCATTCTTTTTCATAAGGAGTTTCTCTTGGGCCTTTATTCTTGATATTTCTGGGGTCCTCTGGTAGGTGGTTTGGACAGTGTTGTAGCATACAGCAGCTTCAAGACAACTTGTTGGAAGTCAGGAGTCCTGAGGACTATTCTGATTGCAGAGGACATCTCTAACATAGTAAAACACTAGATAAGCTCCTCCAAGATGAATGGGACAGGATAAAGCCTCTGTTAGGTTTCGGCTTGGTTTTTTACTGCTTTATATTTAGTCTTGTCAAGGATGGAACAGAAATCAGCTACTGACAAAGAATAGTATTCTGCTCACCAAAGCTGCTGAATTTACATTTCTGCTTTAGGACAGCTGAGATATTCCAGGCCTGTGCACTAAGGGTAGGCTTAAGAGAAGAACTCAGTCCACCATCACTGGTCTGGATTCAAGGGCGACTTCTCAGCTTCCTAATCAGAAACAGCTCAGTATTCTCACAGATCTCCTGGCATCGTGCAGATGTAGAGCATGCCTTCTATTTCAAAAACTCACTAAGGATTTATTCAATTATTAATTAAAATCTCATTTGGTTTTGATTATTACATGCTGAAGGAAGCATCCAGTTTCATTGCAAACAGTTCATTTAAACTCTCTGAAGACATTCCATCATGGAAAACAAAACTAGCAGTCCAAAGAAAGAAAACCTTATCATTATGTATGGCATTACATTACAATTCAGAAGGGATTATCCCTGTTTCTACTCTCTAACAATACAATGAAACATGCTGGCTGTGTTAATTATTGTTTGCTGAGGCTATTTATGCAGGGCACAACTTCAGTGTAGTTCCAGTGAATATCTGATGCATCTTTGCCTCTGTTGATTTTATTTTTGTCTGCTTCAGCTAATTGTAACTAAAAATGAAAAGTTTGTGGCTAGTCTCTGCGGAGCAAGCCACATACTCATATTTACATCAGAAGCAGCCCATACCTTCAAGGAATTAGCAACAGAGGTGTGCTAATTTTTGTATCTGTGGCTAGAATTAGCTGCTAGATACCCATTGTGTTTGTTTCATGTACAGGCCCACAGAACTGGAAGCATCAAAGCAATGTTGCATGAGTGAGTATAAAGCAACCTCAGCTCTCACTTGATTCCTTAGGTGAACTCCTTGGAGTTTCTGCAGTTAGTCAGGAAGAGTTCAGTTGTGCTGCTCCCCTGCTCCTCACTGCCCTGACTCCCCAGCACTGTGCTGTCCATGCTGGGCCACAGCACCCTGCTGGCTGCAGCCACCCAGGGAGGGGACAGGAGGAGATCCAGCCCTCACTGACTCACAGTGCTTCAGAAATGTCACTACCCAAGCAGTATTGTAAGGAAACTATGTGGTCTAGCTCCCAGTAGGTTTAACTTTTCCACACAATACAAATGCTTGCTGATTTTTTAAATTTTGCAGCAGGTTATTTCTGTAAACTCTTTGGATGGGTGGAAAGTACTTTTGAAAATGTGGAAAACATAACACTCCCTTGCAGATTTTACCATCCCACACATGGACCAACTCCATTTCATCGCTGGTGGCTGCCAGGGAAAGCAGACTTCAGGCCAGGCAGTCAGAGTCCAATGCCTCACAAAAGCATCTCTGCTAAAGCCAGGGAAATCACTCCACAGTCACCACAGTCAGACTGAAATCATCAGCCTTGGTCCATGACAGTTTCAGCAGTGATATATATTGAAAGCAGGACCATGGTTTTCATTTTATAGACCCCAAAAATTTTTTCAATATCTGTGCAGACCTGGGAAGCAATCTCTAAGCTCATTAAACAATAGGTTTGGCTTCTTAGTGCACTTTTATCATACAAAAAATTTACAAAAGCAGTCCATCCTACAGAGATCCACGGACCATTTGAGGAACACCACTCAACTAGAAGGAATGATGAGGAGGCATTTGGGATGTGCAAATGAGTCCCTGCTACTCTGTAGATGGAGTAGCACAAGCCAGCAGGGATCCAGAGCCCCAGCCTTATCATTTCTATCTCAAGCTCGCTGCTCCTGGTGGCCTCTTCATCCTGGAAAACTGTAAGGAGACACCACCATTCCCTAGGAGTTACTGAGAGGCTCAGCTGGAGACCAAGCTCCCCTAAATAGCCAAGATCAGTTAAGCTCTCTGGCTGAGCAAGAGGCAGCTTCAGAAGTGCCCCTGAGGCACGGGAACAGCTGGGCAGGGCTGCAGGTAGTGAGATGTGCTGGCTGACACAGAGCTGCTCCGGGGCTGACAGGGCAGCAGGGGCCCTT
Source organism: Hypocryptadius cinnamomeus (assembly GCA_013400635.1). Taxonomy (NCBI): domain Eukaryota; kingdom Metazoa; phylum Chordata; class Aves; order Passeriformes; family Zosteropidae; genus Hypocryptadius; species Hypocryptadius cinnamomeus. The sequence continues at coordinate 20,559 of VYZP01041284.1, forward strand.
GGCAACTGCCAGGGGCTTCCTGGGACACAGGCATCCACCAGAGCATTCCTTTTGCTGTAAGCAGGAACAGACTCCGCCAGAAACAACCTCTAAACCTCCTTTTTCTCACTAAGGAGTACGTTACAAGACTTAGATCTGTTATACTGATCCCTCCAGCAGCCCTTGCAGAACAAACCTTCCTAAAAACAACCACCTAGCTCATTTCTGTTGCTTGTGCAAAAGCATACATTCAGATAGGAAATTTTGTCTCTACTTATTCAACTTCTTATTCCTCCTCTTAGTAGCTAGCACGCTGCTGCCAGTATTTCAAGCAGTGAGTGAGTTTCCATGTGCAGGCAGAACAGCAGTGCTGTGTCAGAGGTTCACCACCCCAGAACCCTCTGCACCGAGGTAGCTATCAGTGAAGCCTTGTTTTGAAGCTCTCCTGTCCTCTCATGTTCCTTTAGCTCTGCTTTTCACATTCCTGATCTATTTCTATGGAACATACCTCCTACATTTTGCATACATGCACACATGTGTATGTGTACATGCTACATGCACTACATACCAGTATATATGCCTTGTAGCTCACTGAAATAGTATTAAAACTCATATTTTAAAAATATTGTTTGACTATACACTATACAAGAAGTTATCCAGGTTTACTATCAAATTTTGAAAATATCATGGGGTTTTTTTTGTTATTCTACAGAGTGAATTTTTTTAAACAGTACCAGTCAGAATGAAGGGTGGGAGGAGTATAAATTAGCAGTGCTTTTGTTTGCAGCTTTCCAGGTCATACATGCTTCTCAACAGTACAGAAACAGGAACATCCCTGCCTGTACTGAGCAGCATTTTGGGGTGGGTGAATAAAGCAGCACACTCTCTCACAGAGGGTGAAGTGTCCTAATTGTTTGCTCTAATGAACACTATTGGCAATTTTACTAAGCTGAATTACAACAAGAAGTTCTCTACAAAGTCACACTGCTGCTTCCAGCTGTACAAAACATTCATATGTACCTCTGGCAATTTTTCTGGCTCTATAAGGCCACAGAATCACCATTTGGTTGCAGAATGCTTATGAGGAGACATAGATGTTTTTAGTGCAAACAGTCAGCTCACACACTCCACGGCAGAACAGTCAATGTACACATTCCTTCCCCTTCAACTGCTTGTGAGATTATTCTGTTAAACACCCAACAGTGCCTGCATTTGGGCTACAGCTGCAAAAGTAGCTGTTTCTGGCAGGCTGGTTACATCATTCCATGCTGCTGCAGGAAACCTTGGGGCTGCTGTTTGTAATTTGGGCTATAATGCATCTCCAGTGCTGGGCCATCATAGAGGAAAGAGAAAGAACTCTTTTCTCTACTTTTGTCAGCAAAAGCAACAGGCAAAATTTGCACATCACCTGTGCTGTCCTGAGGCAGCAAAATTATCTTGTCATGAGACTGCTAAAGGGCAGATAGACTTGTCTGAGGCTGGAGTCCCCGCAGCTGAGGAGCTGAAGGAGCATGAAGGCAGACATCTACCCTGAGCCCTGCTGCCCTGGGTCAGTCCCCAGAACCCCCTGAGTGACCCCAGTGTGCTCCATCTGTGCCATTCCTCAGTGCTGAAAAGCCTTGTCAGGGGCCCCCAAAGTACTCACACCCCACTGAAGGCAGCACTGCAGCTGCCTTTGGACACAGATACACACCAAGGTCAACAGCGATCAGGTATGGCCCTGCCAGAGCAGAAAGAAAGGGTGGAAGCCCAAATGTGTTGGACTTCCTGCTCCTAAAGCCCTTCTTTCAAAAGGGTCTGACTTTTTCAGTGTAATCTCATCCCCAGACAGTTACAGCTAGTGCTCTGCTCTCATCGAGATTCAGTTTCCTTCAAAATAAGAAGTGTCAGTGTATTACCACCCATGAAACTAAAAACAGAATAGAAAAAAAAGATACATATGTACATCCTCATACATAACTGCCTAAAGTTCTTAAGAGACTGCATGGAAAAGAAATGTGGAAATTTCACAGATTTTCAGATGACTCAAGGGGCATCCAAACAGTGGATGTGACTCATGGAGTGCGTAGGCACGTCCAGGTATGTGGGCAGGACTCTGGAAGCCATATGGTTTCCTGCAGGAGCTGAATATCAGCACAAGCAGTGCTGGGGAGAAAAAAAAGTGATGTTTTATCACATAACAAGCTACTTAGGCACTGTCTGTCCAAGAATTGCTAATGCAGGGGAGCCTGGTGAGGGCTGGCTCCCACCAGCAGTGCAGAATAGCACGGCTCCTTTAAAGAGTGGGATCTATTTACAGGAAACTCTTTAGAACACAATGAAATTTAAGGGGTGAGAGGTAATTATATTCCAAAATAATTTGATTTTGTTGAAACTGGTCTTTGAAGACCTCTCTATAGGAGGCCACAATCTGGCAGGAAAGGAACATTATATGGGACCCTGGCAGTATTTAGGCTTTGTGAAAGCAGCTGGAAGCAATTTCATCTGAACTCTAATAATGTTTAAAAATACGCAGCCGAGCTTGGAGCCAGAGCAAGATACCTACCCCACAGAGCCAAAGGAGCTGTACCTGCTTAGCTGTGTCTAAATGTGCTGTGAAATACTGCAGTGAAGTATTCAGGTGAACTCCTCCAGCCCAAGAAAGGACATGCTGCAGTTGTCACTTCTGGCACTACACAGTGCAGACCCATTCTCTGCTGAGGATGAGGGAAGTATGAAAAGCAGTTACACCACCAGGGAGGTCAGCATCCACCTCTCCCAAGAGCCACAAGAATTTACAAGGTTGTTTTTCTTCAGGGGAGAGGAATAAGGAGGTAAAACAGAGACTTTGTGGATTTTGTGACTTTACACAAGGAGTATGAGTAGGGCAGACCCTTGACAACCAAAAGTGTGAATATGTGTGTAAGAGTGAGTGTGTCTGAGTGTGTTTAAGAGTGTGTGTGAGTGTCATATTGACAGCTGTAGCCTGTCATTCATTTCCAGCAAGGCAAAAGAAAATTGAAGAAAAAGAGTGGATATTTTTGCCAATATTTTTCCTACAACAAATTCTTCCCCCATTCTGGAGCCCAAAAATAAACTGAAAAGGAGGGGTTAAATAGCAGCTACTGTTATGACACTCAAAAGGAGACTATTTTTAGTTAACAGTCAGTATCAATGCAGTACAGAATCTGGTGGACATAGTCCATTTGCTCATACAGCTTCAGTCTCACCTCTGACATGAGCAGGAGAGAGGTGAGAAAACCAGAATGAATTCATGTTTATTTTGTCAGCCAAAGGTACCTGGGGACAAGGGGCTTGCATCCTCCTTTGGATCTAATGGTATTGAGTGCCAGGAGATGGGACATCCTTACCTATGCTCACAGCAAACCTGATCTGCTCCAGAGCTGGGGTCACACCTTCTCTGCACAGCACAGGTCCTTGGAGTTCCTCTCCAAAGAAAACTCCCACAAAAAATGGGGCCTGTTCTACCTGGAAGCATGAAAAGCCTGGGGAAAGCCTGTGTAGTGGGATGCAAATTGCATTTTGAGATCTGTGCTTAAAGAGAAAATCAATCTTTGGCATTTGACCCAGGGCATGTCCATCTCTGTGGCTTTCAAAGTGGAAAACCTCTTCTCACCAAAGTGGAGGAAACACAGATAGCATAAAGTTATACTCTGTTCTGGGGGTGAGAATTGTCCTGGTAAACATGTGTAGAGGAGGTGAGTGCTGCTTTTACGTTATAGCAGCTTCAGTGAAGGAAAAGAGACAGAGACAACCATCTTGATCTAATAATACATGGGAAAAACTGGAATGACAGAAATAAAACACCAGTCTCTGGGCTGTCAGAATATCTATGCTGATATGGGAATAGGCAGGAAGACAGCAGAGGGAGAACAGGCTAGAGAAACTGTGATCAACCATGAAAATCTACTTCCAAAAGCTGTTCAAAAAATACAGACACTGAGTAGTGAGCCCTATGTTCAGAGGTTGATTAGGATGCCTATCCACTATATCCTGTTGGCTTCTGGAGGAGCAGTATTCTCTGTTTTGAGCTATATTGCTGATACTGCATTGGCAGGAGTCTTTCAGAGCATTGCTGCTCCATCTTTTAGTTAGGGGATGTAGAGAACATGGATTAGAGGGTCTCTCCTCCAGCTACCTGGACAACTAACTACGACACCTTAAGAGCTTGAAATTTCAGGACAATTAAGGTAAAAATGGAGACATTTTCTCCCATTTGAGAAATCTGCTAGATCTTCTTGGACATGACCTGTCTCCCTGCAGTGGGCAGGGAGGGATGAAGGAAATACTCATTGGCAGAAGCACTTCTGGTGTGGGAAAGAGACACCATGGCATGTATTACCCCTTGCCCTGTCCCAGAAGGAACTGTCTCCTGGCTGCCCTTCTCTGGCACATCACAAATGTCCTTGTCATCCACCATCTGAGCCAGTTTATATCCAGGACACTTCAAGCACACCAGCAAAAACAAAGCAGGCAATTACCAGCAGTGTGTGAAGTGAGTACAAACCCAGGTGCTACATCCAGTTCACTTGTAGTGAATGCACTTTATGTTTCATTCTTGACTTGGCAAGATCAAGCCTTGCAGAAGCAAGTCAAGCACTACTAAATAGACAAGCCCTGAAAATCTTATGTAGCTTTTAGATTTTAATCTTTTCCCAGAATAAGCAATTAATTAATTTGAATTTAACATAATAAAGATGTCTGTGTAAGAGCTTGAACATAAGTGATCATGAAATAAATGTAATCTAATTCTACCTCACTGATACTGCAGTTGTCTGCACAAGCAGCTGGCTGGTCAGCTGGATCCCTGCCTCCACTGGAAGGGCAGAGCACTGAGCTCCCTAAGCAGCAACCTGGCACACTACCTCACCCCAGGGGTCAGAGACCTCCCCAGTGCAACATGGATCTGCTGGAGGGGTTTCACTACAGCAGCACAGCCCAGGAAAGGCAGAAGTGGAGGCTCAGAAGGGATGTCAGATCTTTTTAATAGAAAATTCAACTGAAGTTTAGTAAGTCCCTGGATGGAGGCTCAGGTGCAGGTGCTCTAGGTGCTTCAGGTGCTCTTTCCATCATGAGGAAAAGTGAGAGAAATGCCAGGTTGGGGTAGAAAGGCAGTGGGCATGCTATGATCCTCCCTGGGGGGTCTGTGGGGAGCTCAGGCTGGCCTGCACCTCACTCTGCTGGGAGCAGCCCAGGAGGCACCCACCTTGCAGCTGGTCAGGCTGGCACAGGGGTCACGCGTGCACAGATGGCAGGACACAGAGCAGGTGTCTGTGGGACACCAGTACCTCTGGGCTGTCTTCTGCACTCCCAGTGGTGACTTTGGCTTGGGGGACAGAGCCCTGCAGACACCTCAAGCCCTGCTGCTAGACAGGAAAATGCTCTGTGTGTCTGTGCAAGACATTGGTACTACGGCTTTGGGTGCTGTGAAAAAGATCAGAGGAGCCTGTGATGTGGGCAAAAGATTTCTCTTGCAACCTCTGTGGCAAGTTAATTGCTGTTGATTACAAACCCAGTGCAATCTTGTTAATTTGCAACACAGGACAACAGCCATTTAAGAGAGCAGTGCTGCATCCAGCTCCTTAAGCACAAAATTCTCACATTATTGAACAGCATGGGATGGAGCTGTTTAAGAAACAAATAGGATGCACACCTAGGGCCAGGAGAGTTGGAGAGACAGATAACAGCTACTTGATTAGTAACAGGAGGTGTTACACTCCATCAGATCTTCTGCAGTGGCGCCTTGCTCTCACAAAGGCCAGGTCCCTGCTGCTCCAGGCAGGCAGAAGAGCTGCTGCACTGTGCCCCGCTCTTGGCACCTGCTGAGGAGCCCGTGGTGCAGCTGAACCTCTGGCTTGTCTCTCATCTTACTGCAGGAGCAATCCTGTCCCTGTATTTTGACAGGGCAAGGAGCAGGAAAGAGGTGACCTGAGTGAAAAAGTGATTTGAGCAAGGCCAGCAGCAGAGCCGCTTGCCAGGCTCCATTGAATGCACGACCAAGATCTGGACACGGTGCCCCAGGTTTTCTCCAGGGCAGGGACAGTTCATTTGTAGCTGGACAAATGTTTCCAGCCTTTATGCAAAACAGCCTTTCAGGTGACACCCTTTAAAATTCTGTCAGAGCAACAGAAAGAGCTGCAATTCCTGTCTTAGAGCCTTCAATAGTTCTGCCAGAAGGACAAAAAAGGAGAATGCGATAAATCCAGGCTGAACCAAAGCAGGGCAAGAGACATACATTGTCTGTGGGTTTTGATACCCTGGACATATGCTCAGGCAAGCTCGACAGGTTCTCTTTCACCTTATCTTGTGAACAGAGACATTTCCTATTGCTGAGAGAAGAACCATCACATCTGCACAGGATGGCTAACAGTTCTTTATTCTAATACCACAATAAATGATTGCTTTATATAACACTCATATACTCAAAGGTGGGTTTGCAGCAAATGAGTTTTACATTATTTTCTATTATTCAAATGTCACAACGTCACACATGCAGCTCTGCAGCATGCCTGCCTTCTCCCTAAACTTACATTGTCCCTTTCCAGAGGAATGTGAGCAAAAGCAGCTCTACTGATCTGCAGATTTCTTTGTGGCTGTCCCTGATGGATGATGGTGACATAAGCTGGCTGTCTTGGGGATTTCACGTAAGCTGAAGCTCGGAAGGCTGAGCTACACAGAAGACGCGTCAAAGCACCCAGGAGCCCAAAATAGGAAGGAGAAGGAGGTGCGTGGACTGAAGTGGCTCAGAAGCACTAGATCTGGACAGCAGATTAAATATAAATTGCTGTGAATGTAAGGTTGGTCTAAACCAGCTCCAGCAAGACAGGAATGAGGTGTCCTGCAGAATACTGCAGGCACAGAGAGCAGAGTGCTCATAAGTAAAAATACCTCCCCTCTTTTCCCTGCAACCAAAACAAGAAATCCCAAATCAAAGTCTTGTTCAGTTAAAAACTATTGGTACTGAAAATATTTTGGAGCAATTGGACAAGTTTTGAAGCAGTAAAACACAGGGAACAGTGACCAGAAAGGAAAGAAGCCAAGGGAGTAGGAAGGGTCCTGATGTATTCTGAAAGCACTTCCTTCTACGCAATCAGAGGGATCTGGAGTGACACCCAGATACAAACTGCACAGCTGCAGTGGGAATTAAAGTACAGTTTCAGCCTCAGTTACAGTCATTGCTAACATTACTGCAGCTGGGAGTGAAGGTATGCAGCTGCAGAACCCATGTAGGGATGGATCATCAACCTGTTCAGGCTGACATTCAGAAAAAAAAAAAGAAATATAAAAAACCAGAACATCTAGATATGAAAATTCAAGGTTTGACTTGCTACTATCATCTCACATGAAGCTGGAGCGACAGCATGCAGGTGTGTTTTATGGATGTGTGCAAAAAGGGCAGGGATGAAATCACTGAACTGCTGTTGTCACGTTCAGGGATGACTGGCAGAGCTCAGGAAGAGGAAGTGTTCATCATCCCTGACAAGCTGTATGTGAACAGCAATGAGAAATGCTGTCATTCCAATGCTAAATCCAAAACAACACATTCACCTTTAATCTACTGCATTTTAAAAAGCATTAGTCAGATTGGCACATGACGCTGGTTACCCCAGAAGGAACGGTAAGTAAAGCTTAGAGGCTCCTAAGCAGTTTATGGGCTGCACGTTATGCTCGAGTGCCTCCTCTAAGCAAAAACCCACAGAATCCTTCATCTCCAGCACCTGCAGGAGCAGAACTGACAAGAAGCCACGCAAGGAGCTGACACAAGTCACAGGGTCAGCACGCAGCCCAGAGGCACTGCCTGGCAGCAGAGCAGATGTCCCTGCCAGGCTGTCCCACCACCAGCACAGGCATCGAGGCACTTTAACACCTTGCCTGCTGACTCTGCTCTTGCATCAGCATGTGACACCCCCAGGACTATACATCTATCCCTGCTCCACATACCAGAGTTACTCTGGACTCTGTGGTTCACTGCCCCTGAGATCAAGGGAATTCATATCTGTGTGAGATCCTGGGTAAGTAGGTAGAAGTGCACAGCCACAAAAGCATGGTGGAGAGAATAATCCTAGTAGGAACTGGGGGAGACTCCCAGCATGGAACTAGCTCCTGCCTGGCGCCTCTGTTGGGGATGACTGGACACAATTCCCTTTGCAGATCAATGTTATTCATATGTAAATCAAAAGCTGTTCAAAGACTTCTGTTGAATTCTTGATTCCCCCTGACTCGGGCTTTCACTTTTTTCCTCTTTATGCCAAGAGCTTAGTCAGAAGTCTTTTAAATCACTGGAAACATCTCAATTATGTTATTAACCAGAATGTGAATATCTGCAAACTGTGACAGGGGAAGACTTTGGCTGTCCAAGTTTGAGGGTATGGAGGAAGCTGGTGTGCTATTAATTTTTGGCTAAAGCTGACAGAGAGGAGGCTAAAACCAGCTGTGATCCTCTCTGCCAGCTCCTCCAAGGGCACAGCAGCCATGAAGGTTGCACTGTGCCCACATAATCACAGGCACCACATGTCTGTGTGGGGAGGTTTGAATTCCCTCTGTTAAGGGAAGGAATTGCACAGGAGGTGGTTTTTGCATCCTTAGAGGCAACTTGGCAAGCCCCAAAAACGCTTTGTTCCGCAGGCGAGGCTTTGTAGGAGTGCCCCATCACCTGATCCGCATGAATAGCCCTTTTCCTCTTTCAGCTTCACTCCCAGCTGGTGGACCATGAACTGCTGAGCCCTGACTGAAGGGGCAGGGCTGATGGAGGCAGGAGAGCCAAGGACTTAAGCAGTCACCAGCCAGTGAACAGGAGAGCAGAGATTTATCTGCCTCTGAAGCAGAGACAAAGGGAGGATGATTACAGAGTGAAGGGAGTGCAGAGAAACACAGAGACAGGAGACTGCAGTGCCATGGGATACATGGAACCCTTCAGAGATACACATGGTGGTGTGTGCTCCAGCCTATACAGGCAGAGCTTGTGAAAAGACTCTGGATAACAATATACTATTATCAATTGAGCACATGCTAATTTACAACAAACCTCTAAGAAACATGGTCCCAAATTCCCAAGTCCAAAAGGCAAATTGATCATCTCTCGGAAATGAGAGATCAGCTAAGCCGAGGAATTCAAGACCAAAAGTGGAAGAAAAGCTATTAAGCTGCTGTGGTGCTTGTATCTCATGCAAAAGAGGTGAAGGGTCTGAAGCAGCACAGCAGCCAAAGGCACACTTAACCTCCTTAGAAGAGCAGTTGGAGCATGCAGAAATTCGAATGGAATGGAATAGGGAATGACAGCAAAGGCACCAATACACGGGGCAGGTCAAAAGCATCTGGCTATCACCTCCGGCAATCCTCAGACCAAATGACACCTCACAGGCGGTAATACACAAACAGACAAGTTTAGTCAGCTACATGAAAAAAAGTAGATCAAAGGAAGGAGAAGGGAGGGTCTTTCTACAGAGAAAATGGGGGTAAATGCTAATCTCAGGATGGGCCCAAGCCAAGTTAACTCTTTGCCTTACTTTTCAATATAGAACCAATAATGTTGGATATGATGTAAGAAGCGAGATGGATAATGTGATAAACACTAATTCACCATTTTCCAGCCCATTTTCATGGGGAAAAAAACCATAGTTTTGCTTACTGGAGTGGACTGAGATAAGAGGCTGCAGAAATAGCAGGGTTTGAGCACATATGGGACATTGGGATGTGATTAGGGAAATGCAAAACAATATCTGATCTTAAGAAGGGAGAAATGATAAGGAAAGGTTGAGGCTTGGTAGTTTAACTGCAGTAGAAAGCCAGATTTTAAAACAAAATTTGAAATAGTACAAGATAATGAAGAACACAGTAGCAGTAAATGTGGACTTTGCAAAGAGGAATTTTGTCAGACTTTGTTCTTTCTTCCTTTGAAAGTCAAATGAAGACTTGGAGCTCATCCCTTTGGACTTCAGAGAAGCAGCTGACATGCCATCAAAGGAGGATTAACAAACTGAAGATGCTTCTGCTAAAAGACAAGGAACAAAAAGGAACTGGCTACAAGGGAGGAAACAGAAACAAGTGTTGAGAGTGGCAGGATGAGCCTGAAGAGGAATCACTGTCACAGGTCCATAAGGGTCTGCTGTCAAATCTGATATGTGGTTTGTCTCTCTGGCACAAGTTTGCTCTTGCTGCCGAGATTCAGGACAGCTGGATTACTTTCAACAGACATGAAAGAGCACACCAGCAGGAAACCAGCCTGCTCTAGCAAGGACTAAATGGCTGGATAGTTCTGCAAAACACAACAGGAGAGACCTCATTCCTCTGTAGAACACACCAGAGAGGAAACAGTTAGTTCAGCCACCAGGAGCAGCAGCAGCCAGGCTGGCTGGGATGCAGCAGCCGCCCTCCCAGCACTGGGACAGCAGGGCAAGAAGCCAAACTCATTTCCAGACCAAAAGGGATTCACTTGTGAGGAGCAGCAGACAGGGCAGGATAATGGGCACAGTTAAAGACACCCACACCAGCAAAGTCCTCCCACTCCCTAGAAACACCACTCCTCTCTTGCTGCCTGCTTCTCTCCTCCTCTGGAGCTCCACTTCAGACTGTGCCAAAGTGCTTGTATGGCCACAGTACCTGCAGCACTACCAGGAAGAGCTGGGAGCTGGCAGAGGTGCTCTGGTGCTGCCAGGACAGACCTCTTGGTGACAGCAGGTGCTCCAGGAGCAGCAGCTTATGAGTAATTCAGGAGCATTTCTAGCAGCATTAGTCACCACCCTTGTCCTGACATATTCTGGCTGTCTGGCCAAGTTAATGACACAGACATTGCTTCATGGTGGTCAAATCTCTTGGCTCATAAAACAGTAGTTGGAGAGTTGGAGTTTCCTGCCTTTCATAAAAGCCAGGAGCCCTTCACCCTCCAGCTCATTCATGGAAGATAAAAATCTCTTGGCACAAACTCTTGCCTCACTTGGAGGGTAATTACATTGTTCAGGCTCTGCAGAGCACTTAATACATCTCTGCCCTGTTAATCTCCACAAAGGCTGTGACTGATGTGGCTGAGTACCAGCCAGGCACCACCAGCTCAGGTGTAGAGGAGGCTCTTCACCCATATGTTCTTTTCCTCTGCCATCTCCACAGCCAGCAACATGCAGTGAAATTTAACAAACCCAGTCTGTCATTCTGCCCCTTGCATCTCCACCCTGTCTCCTCACCACTGGAGACATGCCCAGAGTTCTGCAGCACTGAGGAAGTCCATGACTTCTTCAGCAAGCGTGAGAAAAGCAATGGGACCCAAAGGTGCCTTGGCTGGGTGCAGAAGGTGAAATGAGCATGTATCAGAGGAATGTTCCCAGAAACACCATGTGCCTGTAAGCACTAAAAGTGTCTGGACCTCCTGGTTTTCCTTAGGGACTGCATACAGCAATGGTGAGAGCCAGCCAGCATCAGGTGTGTCCTTCTGTTCTGTGAGATAATGGCACCACGCCACTGAAGTCAGTACAGTTCAAAGAAATTAAGCAGCACAATTTTAATTAAAATTGTAAACTAATTAACTAATGAACTAATGTTCCTAAGGGACATAGTAAAATATCTATTGCTGAGGCTTCACAGCAAGGCTAATTGCATAGCCAGAAAATTAAAAATCCTTTGTATGAAACAGCTGTGGGAACTGTGCAGAGATCTCTGCATCTCCTTCAGAGACCAGACTTCCCAACATGTTTACCCACCCAGTCCTTTCCCCTCACAGCTTGCTGCAGATATTCACCAGCCACTTCCCCATCACTATTTAACTAATGAGGCCATAGAGACTGTCCAGCCCTCATCCTAAAGCTATATCCCCTTTGGAGCCATCACCTTGTCCCGGAGTCTGCAGAGCTCATTTTAGGCTGCTGCTGCCTGCTAGTGGTGCAGTGCTTTGTATCAGGCCAGCAGCAGAAAAGACTTTTGCTATCACAATATTTAGAAGTGTAGTCAGTCACAACTGTGCCTTTGCAATTCAGAATTACAGAACTGAACGGAAAAGCACAGTTCTACAAAACACAATATTCAGAAAGGGATTTGATCTAAGCAGGGCCATTCTGGGTGTCCCCACATAGTCCAACTGCCATCCCAGCAGTGCCACAGTGAGAGCAGGAGCACTAACCCCTTGGGTTTTTGCTCCACCAACACCAGTCCTTCAGAGGCTGAATGCTGTAATTCACTGCTAGCAATAACAATTAAAAAATCAGTACCTCTGCTCTAGTAGACAGCTACAAGGACACCAAACACTGCTCAGCCACTGTGGTTGTTGTCAAGGTCACAAAGAGCTCTTGCCCTGCTCCTACAATGATGAGTTCTCAGTGTCTGCAGCTCAGCAAGCCTGGGTAGCAATACTGACACCAACACCATGCTCAGGAAGAAGAGATGAGCTTTCCCCAGCCTTCCCTGGTGCTGTCCACACCAGGTTTCTTCAGCTCTTGATGGCACAGGACATAAATGGAGAGGCTGCATTCAGCTCATGAAGCTGATGAGAGATTATCCACAGCCTCTGAGCACCAGGACATTTTGCCATTGCAGTGGGGCAGCTCACCAGAGGAAGCTCTGGTCACCACCTGTATGTGCCTGTGGGACTTGACCCTCAGTTATTCCAGGCCTTCAATCCCCTCAGTTCAAGCAGCAGCCCCAAGATGTGTCCCTCAAAGCTCTCTACATCTGCCAGAGCTCTCCATGCCCGTGATACCACTCAACTTCACCTCTCCCAGGTAAAAAAGGAAGTTACAGTGAAATCCATAAATGAATGCTGCTCACAGTCTATAAACCCAGCAATCTGGAACAACTTTTCTACCTCGCAAATCCTGTCTCTTGGTAAAGCCCCAGTTCCTGAAGGACAGCAGTCTCCATCCTTCACAGTCACAGTGAAACTGCCGAACAGCAATTTTGGAAAGGTTGCAGCAGGGATCAGAAGAACACAACAAGGACGCTACAACCAGCGTTGGTAAAGTGGTAGCTGGACATCGAGGGACATATCATAGGAGACACACCCTTGTCCCACCCATTACTGCAAAGCAGCACCCACCCAGCAGGAGCAGTCCTTGGAAAGGCAGAGGGGAGCTCAGGCATGCCAAAAGGCTTCCACAGGGAAAAAAAAATACACCCTATCTGCATTTCTGTAGTGTACTTGTTATTGCCTGTCATGGATCAAGGGTTGGAGGGTCCCACCTGCTCCACCTGGACTCCCTGGGGACAGGATTGGAGGAGGGGAAGATGAGCATTATTGCAGCAACAGACAGAAACCAAAGCAATCTGGTCCCCTGCTCCCCAAACAGGCCTGAACTTTTCTCACAGAAGGCAAGGGCAGGGGGAAACTGGAAATTATAATTTTGGTTCTAAATCCATGATGAGATTTCTTCCACTTAGATTAGCAATTACATAAACACTTCTCAGAAGGGAATAATTTGGTGTTCTTTTCAGGAGCCAGTAGGGAGATGCACGTGCAGCATTTGGGGAAGAGCAAGGCTTTGTCCTGGGTCATCAACCTCCCCTGCAAGCACCACAGCATTTCTCTGTTCTGCTGCCCATTAATTCCCTGCAGCACCTGCCTTGCACTCAGCAGGAATGACCTCGACAGAGACCTCTGGAAACATCTGGGTAGCAAAATGAGACATGTTTGTTCTCTCTGATAAAAGAACAATCTTGAGAAATAATAAACAGTCACTTTAATAGAGAAGTTTAGTTTTATATTCATGTTTCCTCTAGTAATTGTGTTACAGAATTGCACATCTCAAAGCATCTTTCTTCTTCTTCTATTTCCCTTCTTGTGCACATACTTCAACAATGGTTATAGCTCACTGCAGTGCCAGCTAAACTAACATTGAAATATTTGCACAGTGTTAAAACAGCAAGTCTCCTAAAGAACCAGAAAAATATTCAAATAGGTGATTTTTTTTCAAGTGACCTATTTCTCCAGTGAAAAAATTTTGTGATGTGGAAAGTTATTAAAAACAAGTTTTCATATGTAAATTCACATTAATAACTTCAAGTTTTACACCCAATTCTCTTTTTAATTTTTGTCTGAAGCAGCAATTCCTTGGCATAATCAGTACACCTTGATTCTGGTCTGTCATCTACATGAGAAGGGAATAGGTAGAGAAACAGCTTTGAGTTGAATCACCAAAAGCTTCCTGATTCATCTCCTACCAGAAACACAAAGCAAAACCAAGGACATCATGAGCACATACAAAAACTTTTCTACCAGTTGACTTTAAATAACACAACAAGATCATACTGGTTCAGTGGGACAGATCTTAAAAGTAGAACCTAGAAAATACCCTTTAAGTACGTGCTAATAATACTTGAAATATGAGTCAGTGTACCAAGCAGTAAAAAAACCCTCAAAACAACCACGTTTAAAGCCAACAGGAGCTGAGGGTTTATCATCTCTGAAGGTGGATGCTTTTTTACACCAAGCGGGTATACAAAGCTAGCTGGGGGCCCAGGTTGGGAGATGGTGCCAACTGGAACAGTCTCCAACCAGATAAATCTGAGTCAAGACTTTGTTTCACTCCATAGACAGCATAACCTAATCTTTTTTCACAGTAAAACATCTCCCCCATCCAGCCTTGGCTCTTCAGGGCCAAGAGCAGCAGCAGATTGTACACCTGCACTCCCACAGCAGCATCGTTCGTGTATTTACTGCCCACCTCAGCCCCCTTCCCATCTGACTTCCAGATTAGAAGGGTTTCTTCTAAAAAGTCAGAGCATCTGAACAAGGCTTTCCTTTATTGTAAATCCATAAGCATCACATCTCTTTTCAGGAAGCAAAGAGGTGGGGACAGATCTTCCAACAAAATGTCCCGCTACAAGACCATCAGCATTCCTGCTCCTGGAATTTGGCCTCATGATCCCACATCTTAAAACTGTTTTCCAGATGACATGCATTTGCTGAACTGCTTTATATTGTGGGTAAAACAGGTTTACTCAGCTGTTCTGAGTACAGAAAGTAGCTGTAGAATTATCTCTTAGAAATCTCTGATATGGCTTCTTCATTAAAAATGACTTTTTGCAATCCACAGCAAGGGCTTTTTTCTGGGTTACCCAAGCCATAGCCAATAGTATAACCCCCTGGCTGAAAAATAATATCAGCAAAAATTCACATATACAATATTATCTTATTCTTACTCATATTGAAATTTGTTTGCTGCTGTACCTTTGCTATTTATGCAGAAATCAACACATTCCTCAAGGTATGAGCACACAGAGGAGCAAAGGTATTGTAAAGAATTTTCACAAAAGAAGTCTCCATTGGAGTCAGACAGGTTTTCCAGGGTTAGGTTTGACCAGAATCTTCTGGACTGCAAGTCAGTCACCTTTATTTTTTGCCTGTCTATGGCCATACAGCTGCGCTGCCTGCAGACCCCTCAGAACTGCTGTGCTGATGGAAGGACAGGTCTTGCTGCCCATCAGTGCCTGTGGCCATGCAGCAGGTCAGGACAGCCCCTGGATTTTGGGACGCTCTCCCCGGGTGCCCAGCAGGACGGGGCTGCCTCCATCAGCTGGGGCAGGAGGCAGATGTCAGTGCTGTGAGCCTGGCACCATGAATGGGGTAATAACGAGTATCATCACGCAGGAACTAGAAGTAGGTAGAAAGAGAAGCTTTGTGTGGGTGGTGAGAGAGAAAAGAGGCTGATTAAGGAGACAAGGATCAGAATCTGCAAATCACGCAAAACCAGTTCTGTGTCAAGCAGGGAATAATTAACTTGCTCTTTTTTCGCTCCAGACAAGCAGCACTGATGTTGATTTTAAAACTCCCTTTCCAGCACCAGGAGAAACTGGACACCCTTCAGGATGCTTTGCTTTGAATTTTCAGTGCTATTAATGCACAGTTTTGCCATTCACTGTATATTAATATGGCACTGCAGAGGGATGGTAGGGGCTGCCTCCATTGCAAATCCAAACCTGCTGGCAAAGACACAAGGCCTTGGAGAGGGTCAGTGCCTGGGGAAATGGCTCAAGACAGCTCTAGAGACAGACACTGGCCCCGATGACATCCAGGGTTGTTCTGCAAGTTTAAGAATGCATGAGAGTTACTCCCAAGAAAAATTTTAGTATGAAGATTTAGTGGAATTCCTGCTACCTTATTCATTCCTTGGATTTTTGTTTCACACAAGTCTTTTGAACTACTACATCTGTGCAGCTTTGAGGTGGGATCCAGGAACCAGACACAAGGGAGGGAAATAGCAGGAGCAAATACCTGCCATGGCAAAGCACAAGCTAAACCCAGCCTGCTGGCAGGTGAGCTCCCTTTTTATGGATCAATACAGACCTGTTATTTCTGCATTACTGCCTAGGGCTCTTTCTTGGTAGGATGAGGCATTTTCTGAGGCTGCAGTTAAACCCCACAAGAACATTGTCAGTGCAGGCTGGAGTGTTGTACAAATCATACCTTCCCTTTCTGAGCCTGGGCCCCACCAGGCCGTGGCCAGGCTGCATCCATCTGTGTTCTGCTGGCTATAGCACTGGGAAGGAGAGCTAGCTCTGTTCATCAAGTTGTAAAATAAAACCTCAGTTTTAGGAAGCAGAAGTCCCAGGCCTGCACCTTACAGTGCACACTGCCAGCATCAGCTCTGAACACAGCACCTGGGTTCTGCTGGAGCAGCCCCATCCTGCCTGGGCACTGCTCCTGCTCCCACACCACGACCAGCACAAGAAAGCAGCAGCTGATTGCTCTTTAGACCTGCAGCACAAGAACCTCAGCTTCTGCAGGGCTGCTTTTCAGGACATGAGCAAAGTAGGTAAGTGTCCCAGGCATAAATAGGCACAAAAAAAGGACTAGAGGACTTAGGCATGTAATCTCTGAAGAAGTCAAAATCCAGGAGCCTTTCCATCCTGCCCTACATGCTAGGAATGGAGGTGGAATGACTCTTTGCATGTTTTCACATACCAGAGAGGACAGAATAATCCTGCATTTAGAAAAGGCAAAGACATTCAGAGCTGTTTTGAGAAATAAATTGTTCCAACTCAGGGAAGGGAAGGAAAAAAAAAAAAGCCAAACCAGAAAAACCCCACAGGCAGCCATTATTCTGTCTGCACAGGACTTATTTAATAATCCAGTGTCTGCAAACCATAAGCTGAAAATTTTCCCTGTCATACAGCATGCCAGACCACAGCTGCATAAAACAGAGAAAACCTGTTATAAGTGACCAGAGACATTGGAAAACTGTGGAAATATTACCTCAGGCTGCAAGGCCCTTTCCTGTGGAAAGAATATTTTGCAATTGTCTGTTCCTTGCTGACAACTAGCACTCATTCAGGGTTTCATCAAAAAGGCTGTTCAAAACTCTGAACTGCAAGTAGAGAAAATTTTCTTGCTCATTATTCTGATTTATTCATCTCTCCCCCTTCTCTCCTACATCACACATCACATACTGAAGAGAATGAGAACTCAAAAGCATGGAAAAAAATGAATGTGCAGTAACAGGATGCCACATGTCACAGAGGCATCATCACTGGATTCTCCACGTAATTGATTTTTAACTAGCATGTGTCAGCTGATGCTAGAACAATTTTGTCATTATTACATCAATACCTATTCTTCAAGCAAAGCAGCACTCCATATAATATTTCTTTTTCTCAATAGCTTCTAAAATATCAAGTGAATGAAAACTTATCTCTGACTGAATATCAGACCTGCAAAATCCTAAAAACCTGTAAAGTTTAAGCCTCTATTCAGTGCTCCACTCAGCCCTCCCTCCTTCCCAGGCTGCTCCCTTGAGGGCTCCAACCCAGCACCTCCTCCAGTGAAGCTGCCCTCTCCTGCCTGCCAGCCCCACCTGGGATGATCTGCCACCCCCAGCCCCTGCTCTGGCCATGAGCTGATGTTTGTCAGGAGCCAAGGCCTTGGGGCTGCCAGCAAGGGTGCTGAGGAGCTCCTGGCACACATGGCACGGCTTTGCCTTGCAGTAAACAACTCCCCTGCATCTTGACTGCAGTCAAAATAATGTGGTTTTACCCTGGGTTCCCAACACATGTCGTGGAGGATGTAAGCACCCACGGTTTCCATGGGAAGGTTTCTGGTGGCAGGTTACAGTGGTCAGTATGGAAAGATTTCAGCACCAAGGAGAAAAACACGACCAAGGGCTTTAAAGGGCAGAACTATTTCCAGAGCATATCCTAGCCACTGTTTCCATGTGCCTTGCTTGTCAGATCAGAGCAGGATTAAAGCAGCAGAGTGGGAAAAAGCAGCAGGGGACCAGAGCTAATGAGAGTCTGATTAACTGAGCTGGGAGGTCATGGCTAACCTGAAAGTAACAGAGCATTTTGAAGGGTGAGAGCTGTAACAAAGCCAAAAGAGTATCAGGACACATGGGAGTCTTCACCAGGGCAGGAAAAAGAACAAAACAAAACATTGTGCAGAAGGCAACACCTGTGACAGCTCCTGGTGTTTGCACAACAAGCCACCCACTACAATATACCCTCGAGTGAGTTTTTGTGCTGCCATCAGGGACAGGTTCTCCTGCTTGCAGGACAGCATCTACAGCAATATGGGACTGCAGAGAGAAAGAGGAAAAGTCATTTGACAACAACTTATGTCAGCAAAATCTGAATAAAGTTGATGTGTTCACAAGTCCATTCATAAGCAGAGTAGATTTGCAGAATTCTTTGTTGTTATTTTGACCCCCAGTTCTGTCCTCCCATCCTTCTTGCTGTCAGCCTGGCATGCTCCTGTGAGCCAGACTTCTGATGGAGCCACACTGCAGCCCCAGACCTGGGGCAGTGCTCCCCATCACCAACACAGAGCAGTGCTTCACACCTGGGCAGCAGCAGCAGCATTTGCAACATCTGAAATCTCTCAAACACTTCAAAAAACAGCCTCATGCAACTCATCAGAAATTAAAACACAAGTCCACAGGGTGCAGAGAAATCACAGCAATCTAGAGATTTTGATTAAAAGGTTTAAGAAAGGGAACACTCAGCAGTGTGGGCTGCCAAAGGGGTGAGCTCCCACCCCAGTTCCCAGCAATAAAACATATCCTAGCCCAGAGCCCTCCCCACAGCTCCTCATCATGTCCTCCAGCAAACCTCCACCCACAGAGCTGCCCTCGTCCAGCTAATCCACAGGTCACAGTCAGTCCATGTCCAAGCCAGTCCCAGCACACAGCTGGGCCACCACTCTCCTGCTTCCTGGGACAAGAGGGAAGCCTCTTGCTTTCTCAGGCAAGGCAGGCTCCTGGCAAAGCAACAGGAGCAGGGGAAATTCAGAGTAACAGGGATGTGAGGAAACCTCTTACACAGCAGAATCGCAGGCAGCTCCAGACCACAGGGACAGTTTGCAGCACCACCAGCAGCCAAGCAGCTCTGTGCTGCACAGCCCAGGCAAAGCTGCACCCAGACAGAGAAAAACAGACTTGCTGGTAGCACAAGAAAACCCACACAGCCTCTTCCAGCTCATGGGGCAGGGAGCCCTGAGAAGCTGCACAGCCCAGGGCCAGATGGAGAGGTGGAGCAGTGGGGAGTGACAGTTAATCAGTAAATAACACCGGGACTTTTGGCCGTGCAAATGAATGAGAGCAAGGAAAAAAATGAGGCTGTGCCACACTGGTGCTGGGACAGAACTAGAAATCTTCCAAGTCCCTGAGAAGGAAGCATTTTAAATTACTTTTTCTCTAAAACAACAATGGTATGTGTAGGAAACAGTACAGACTTTTAAGCAAGGAGATGATCTCACTGGAGGCAGAAGGAAAGCCCTGTAGTTCAGCTTGCTAGACCAGGGAAGGCCAAACAGCAGCTGTTCTGGACAGCTAGAAGCCAGAACATTGAATCACAAGTTAAACAGCAAAGATTTCCAGCAGAAGCATGAACTTGCATCCCATCAGAGGGCTAGGAAAACATCATTCCAGGCTAAACACAGGTAGATTCAGCTTGAAAGTCAGGATCGTGGTGGATGAGTGTTTTCCAACAAAAAACTTTCCTTATCCTGAAGTTCCCAAGATCTGGGGATTAATAACTCCCATGGCTGGATTGTTTTGCACCTCCCTAACCCCTCTGCTTCCCCAGCAGGAAGGGAGCAGAGCTGTGACAGAGGCAGCCCCCAGTACAGGGACTGGAGGAGGACCAGGGAGCACCACAGGGTTGGGCAGGGTAGGATGAGCCCCTGCTGACCCAGGGAGGTGCAGAAGAGGCTCAGGGAAGGGGGACAACCCTGGCACTACAGCACAGCTCTGCCCACAGGCTGCAGCTGCACATTCCACAGAAGCACACACAGGCTGTGGGTGAGCACAGAGCAGGCACAGAGGCAGAGATGTACAATCTCCCAACTCATGGCTTGGTTTAGGAGACCCTGAGGAAACAGGTAACACTCACAGCATGAAACAGCCAAACCCCTCCCTAAATATGGAGCAGGGAAGAGATTTTCTAGTGAGCTGATTTCAGAGTTCTTGCAAGATCAGAGGACAACCCAAAATCTGCTGAAGTTGAAAGCAAGACTGGGGTTTAATTGCCTTCTACCATCACCCAGGACACAACAAGAGGTGGTAAATCAAATAACAAGGTCTAAAATAAATTTGCTCATGCAGGAGATCTGTATTGATACCGTTTGAAGGACAACCTTACATTGCTTGCCACAAAGCACTGGTTCTGGGGGCAGAGAGCTTTTGCCACATCTCCATTACACACAGCCACCCCCAGCAGTTGCAGAGCCCTCTCTCCCACGGTACTTACAGCATGGCATGATGCTGCTGTCAACCCACCATGTCAGCACACAGACAGCAAACCAGGAGTCCAGATAAAACCCCACTAATCTCATACCCTCACTTATAAAAAAGCAGATGAGAGCAGAAGTGATTATATATTAACGGGAACCTGATGAGCAGGGGGTGAGAGCAGCTGCCTAGGCTGGTGCTGCCGCAAGAACAAATTGATATCAGCTGGCCACAATTAAAGCTTGGGCTCTATTTTGGGTACTTTTTTCCTAAAACAAGGTTTCTATCCTCAGAACAGTGGGTGTCTGCAGCAGCTTCCACATAAGAAGGGTGCAGTCCCACTGTTTATGAAGGCGATTATATCATCTGGTTGCTTGAGATAATAAGCAATCAGATTTGAAAATCCATTAATTTCTTCCTGACCTATTTTCTGTGATCCAGGGAGAGGATGGTTTTGCCTTCCCTTTCAGAACTACATAATTCAGAGAACACCTGTAAAGAAACCTCTCCATCTGCAAAGTCACTTGTGCCGGCTCCTGGACTGGAACAAGGGTTGTGCAAAAATGCTGCAGAAAGCCCTGTGCAGCACCTGGCAGGTGCCAGGTACATAGGGAGGGAGACCTCCATCCTTCCCATGGTTTCTGCACATGGAAAGCATAAAAACCCCAAGCTCAGAGTGAATCATTTATTAATGATGCTGCAAAGCCCTAGACAAAACAGATCAAATCAGCTGGCAGTGGACAAGGCCACCAAACCTCTGCTTGTACCCATGTGGTGTGTGGAAACAGGGCTGTGTGTTCCAACATCTTCATGGTGTGAAACTAGAGCAAAACCACATGTGAGCAGTTAAAAGGTGCTTTTATCTTATGGAGAAATTCAAATGTATCCATGGCTCTTGTTGTGTACAGGAGGAATCTCTAAGTCCCTAGAAATTAAAACATACTTGAATGAAAGAGCCATTTTGGTTTTAATTTCTAGATTGCAAGTTTAATTGACAGATAAGTGCTGACCTTCTGTGCACTCTGCATCTCAGTGTGCCTGTTGGCTCTGACAATGAGCCTGGTGCTTTATTTCACACTCATACACAGTCATGGCCAAGGCAAACTAGGAGTGCTGCTGTCACCGGGCTGAACTGGGTGGTCAGGAGGGAGGAAGGTTCCCTGTTGAGATCTCAGCACTGCCCAAAACAGCTTGCATCTTCTCCCTGCCCAGGCAGATACAGGCACTGCCTTCCTCAGGGTTTGGATATGATCAGGCAACAAATTATTTTTATTCCACCAAAATAAAGCTTTTTCCTTGAAGCAATTGCAAGGGTGGCTGCGATCAAAGGTGACTGGGAACGCTGCTGGTGGGGACAGCCATCAGCAGTTTGCATGACCCAGGGGTGGTGCAGACCAGGGGAAGATGAAGAAGGTCCCACAACACCTCCTGTGGCTCATTGTTCAGGACTTCAAAGCGCCCAGGATCTGTAGGCACTGCTAATAGCTGTTATCTTCCAGCAACAGTAATTAGGAACTGAAGGAGACTCTGAGGCAGTGACTATAAAAAGCCAATAAAGCTACACCTTTTCTGCTTCATTTACTTCATTACTCCTGTTTTCATTATATCCACCCCTCTAGGATGTGGCTTTTAATCCTCCAAGCTGATCTATCCCTATGAATATTCACTGTCAATGATACACATATTGCTGCTGTCTGAATATCCTGAAGCTGCTATCAGTCATGCATTAATCTGACATGCAGCTCGTTGGGCTTCATCTAAATTGCAAGTACAAAATGAGCAAAATGTAAATAACTGGGAGAAGAAAATGCTAAAGTCAGTAAAATATTGTTTATGATTTTCCAGTTCAGCTTTGTATTATTTTTGCTATGCTGGATTTTGGAGCATTTGTTTAAAGTCCACATATAACTTATGCAAGAACCTATAAATTTCACACATATGTTGAGCAAAGGGATGTGGAAACAGTGAGTCAGACTGGCAGAACCTCTCCCCAGTGTGTGCCAAGGGGAGGGTAAATGTCCAAGGGAGCTTGCAAACATGACCCCTTCATCTCCTCCCTGCATCTACTGACACTTGGTTCAAGGAATTCCTAATTGAAGGGTTGTATTTGAAGTAGTGAGCTGGTATTATTTTCTCTTAATACTATGAATAATTTCTTGTATCCTTGCAAAATTTTCATAGCCTCTCTGACATGCAACACACAACAACTTAAATACAAATTTTGTTAAATTTTAGTTTTTCCTCACTTGTTGTGGTGAACATATTTCTGCTAGTTTCACCTGATGCCCCCAAACCTCGTTTGACGAGAGACAGAGGATAACCACTCCCTGTTGGTCACAGCACTCAGGCTTTAGCAGACTTCACTGATTTTGTAGTCTGTAGAACTGCCCAGATCCCAGCTCCCATTCGCAGTGCATGGCTGCACCATGGCCCAGACCCCAGCGTGAAGGGGACGCTGGGGCACAGCTGCAGGGCTCTGGGTGACACAGCTGCAGGGCTCTGGGTGACACAAATCCAGGGCACTGGGTGACACAGCTGCAGGGCTCTGGGTGACACAGCTCCAGGGCTCTGGGTGACACAGCTCCAGGGCTCTGGGTGACACTCCGCTGCAGGGAGTTGCTGATGGCTCCGCAGGAGCAGCTGGCGTGGCAGTCCCAGGCCTGTCCCTTCTAAGCACGGGCCAGCTCCAGCCCGTGTGTGCCTTGAGCTGCTCCTGGGACTGGCAGTGCAGCGACAGTGACCCGTGGCAGGAGAGGGGCTGGCTGTTGGCACAGCAAGTGCCTGCGTGCAGCGCAGGCTGAGAACCAGAGGCTGCTCCCGGGAGCAGGGACATCACTCATCGCTATTTTACACTTTGTTCATATCTCTTCCTCTACAATGAGAGGGGCAAGAGCACTTTTGTCATCAGCTGGTGGGGAGAAACAATAGCTCTGCTCACGCTGCCGCCACCCCGCAGGAGCTGAATCACCGTCACAAGGCGAATTAGCCTCTCGCCTGTTGCTCAGCTCCGTCATCCCGGTGACTCATCCTGGAACAGGGACGGCAGCGAAAGGCGGACGCTACGACCTCCTCCCCCTACACCAAAGCGGGAACCAAACAGGAATCGGTGCCTGGGATCATCTCGGGACGGGCGAGGAGGGCCCGGAGGCGGCGGGGGGCTCTGAGGGCGGCGGCAGAGCCGGTGCAGGGCAGCAGCTGCTGCCACGGCCCCGGCGCGCAGGTTCTGCTGCTTCTGCAGCCCCTCGGGGCTTGGCTTCCTCCTTGCTAAACCTGTGCAAGGCATGAGAGCTTGTCTTTCCTTGCTCGACAAAGGTTCCCCGTAAGCAGCGACGTTTCTCCTGCCTTCCCTCGGCGAAGAAAGGGAGATGTTTGGTTTCCTGTAGCCGGGGTCAGCAGAGCGCCCGAGCCTGAGGGATGCTCCGCTCCGCAGACTAATACAAACAGGTTTAAACGGGCTGTAGGTGCCCACAAGGAGAAATGAACCGTGTCCCGGTGCGGCACAGCTCTCACAGCCCGTTCTGGAGGACAGACCCGAAGGGACGCTAGCCCCGTGTGCACCCCCGGGCGCCCGGGCTGCGCCCCAAGCTCAGGCTCGCCCGTCATCCCTGGGCACATCCATCCGCCCACCGAGCCCGAGAGGCGGCATCGCACCTGCCGCGGGATGCTTTGTGAAACGAGTGCTGGCGACTTCAAGAAAGCTCAAAACAGCCTGGAAACGTCTCCAGGAGCAGGGCACCACACGCCCCTGCCAAGCAGAGCGGCTCTCGCCGCCGCAGCGCGGCTTCTCTCGTTCCTCATCGGCAGCGAAACGCGCTGCCGGGCTGGTGGCGGAGGGACGACGTGTTACCAAGATTAGACACAAAATGTGTTTTACAGAAGGGCTACAACTAGTCTGAGGGTAATGAATTTTACAGCATGCTGCCTCTTGG